>JAJPUD010003153.1:216334-268074 GCA_023553655.1 Myrmecobius fasciatus | reverse complement strand
TGATCTCAATTTATTTCCCCATTCTTCTTCTAGCTCTCTTTTGAGATTCTTAATGCAATCTTCCAGGTAAGCCTTCTGAAAGGGAGACCAACTTAAGTCTGCCTTTGTGGCTTCATCTGGGATTGTTTTCATAATGTCAGGATCTGGGGACTGTTCTATTTTTTCTCCGTAAAAGCTTTCTATGGTGAGAGCTCTCTTCTGCTTCTTGCTCATGATTTAAAGTTGGGATATTGGTCAAAAGCCGAGAAAACTGCAACAATTTATATTTGCCCTGGGGCAGTTTGCCAAGTTGACTTCCAGTCTGAGGCTGGTCGGGCTAGATTCGCACCAGGACCACGTTTTCAGCTGTTCTCATCCACCCCCTTCCAAAGGCAGATCTGCCAAAGCATCTGCCCGCAAGCAGAGCAAAGTGGCCCAGGCGTCTCCCAGGGGCTTCCTGGGTGCCCAAAATCCGCCCCTCTATCACAGCCCTGACTTCCGCCCCGGCTGGAGTCCGATCGCGACCAGAGGCCGATTTCCCCTGAGGCTAACCTTCTCCGGAGTTCTTTCAAGGTAGATCTTTTATAGAAGTGCGTTGTAGTCCAAATGATTGGCGAGGACCTCACTCAGAAACCAGTTTTAAGGCTTACTTTGTCTGGGTTTGAGGGAATGTCGGAGGGAGTTCACAGAGAAAGCTGTCCGCAGTTCGCCATCTTGGCTCCGCCCCCCTAACATTCATTTTTAAAATAAAATTTTGAGTTCCAAATTTCTTCCCTCCTTTTCCCTTCCTAAAGCAAAATAAAAAGATGACTCTGAACCCAAATTTTTGCTTATTCCTGCATCTGGAAAAGCCCACTGAGTTGCTGCTCAGTGTAAACCCATTTTGGCTTATTCCTACACCAGGAAAAGCCCACTGAGCTGCTGCTCAGTGTAAACCCATTTTGGCTGTTTCCTATCAGGAAAAGGTCCACTGAACCATACTCAGTGTTAACTAATCTTTTCTAATAACCCACTTTTACTTCTCTCCTCTTGGAACTATCCTGCTAAGAAAACTGCTTCTCTATTACAATAAACCCATTTTGCCATAAACCTCTAGCCTTGTTCCTTGGGGTTTGTGGATTCCTCCACGAAGCCTGCCTGTGACTGGCCAAAGGAGGTCCCCTCACCCATTTTCTCACACCTCATCAATAAAAGTCATGTTGTGAAAGAAAAAACAGAACACAATAAAAAAAAGAAAGTGAAAATAGTATGCTTCCATATGCTTTCAGACTCCCATCAATTCTTTTTTTTTATTAAAGCTTTTTATTTGTATAACATATGTATGGGTAGTTCCCCAACATTGATCTTTACAAAGCTTTCCATTACAAATTTTACCCCCAGTCCCCTCTCCTCCCCTAGATGGCAGGAAGTCCACTACATGCCAATAATGTTGAAATGCTTGAGAAGTTATGTAAGAAAAATCCTATCTACAAGAAAAAAAAAAGAATCAGAGAAAGGCAACACAATGCAAGAAAATGTCAATAGAGATCATGAAAATGTTACGTTGTGGTCCATATTTCATTTCCCTCTCTCTGGGTGTATATGGTTTTCTTCAGTGAACAATTGGAACTGGTTTGAGACAATTCTTTGTTGCAGAGAGCCATGTCCATCAGAATTGATCATCATGTAATACTGTTGTTGCTGTGTATGATGATCTCCTGGTTCTGCTCGTTTCACTCAGCATCAGTTCATGCAAGTCTCTCCAGGCCTCTCTGAAATCGTCCTGCTGGTCGTTTCTTACAGAGCAATAATATTCCATAACATTCATATACCATAATTTATTCAGCCACTCTCCAATTGATGGGCATCCCTTCAGTTTCCAGTTTCTAGCCACCACAAAAAGGGCTGCCACAAACATTCTTGCACATGTGGGTCCCTTTCCCTCCTCTAAGATCTCTTTGGGATATAGGCCCAGTAGAAACACTGCTGGGTCAAACTCCCATCAATTCTTTTTCTGGATGTGGATAGCATTTTCCATCATGAATCTTTTGGACTTTTCTTGAATTATTGTATTATTGAGAAGAGCTAAGTTAATCATAGTTGATCATCTTACAATATTGCTGCTTCTGTGTACAATGCATATGATGTTTTCATAATTCTGCTCACTTCCCTTTGTATCAGTTTATATGTTTTTCCAGGATTTTCTGAAATCAGCCTGTTCATGATTTCTCATAGCAAAATCCATTACATTCATATACCACAACTTTTTCAGATATTCCCCAATTAATGGGGAATCCCCTCAATTTCCAATTCTTTGCCACCACAAAAAGAGTTGCTATAAATATTTTTATGCAGGTAGGTCCTCAGCAAAAGTTTCCTTGAGGAAGTAGCAACAACTGCACTGTAATGCAAACCCTTATCATTTCACACCTGGATTATTGTAATAGCCTGCTGGAGGATGTGCTGACTTCAAGTCTCTTCCTACTTCACTTCATTCTCCTTAGCCACTAAAGTGATTTTCCTAAAGTGTAAGTCTCATCATGTCACCTTTCCATTCAGTAAACTCTGGTGGTGGCTCCCTGTAGTCTCTAGGATCAAATATAAAATGCTTAATTTGGCATTCACGGTCCTTCATAACTTAATGCTCTCCTACCTTTGTAGTTTTCTTAGGTTTTACTGTTTAGTACTTAATTTTCCATCTAGGGTCACTGGACTGCTAGTTGTATATAAACAAGATACTCATCTCTAGGTTCTGGGCATTTGCTCTGACTGTCCCTCATGTTTCCCCTGCTCTGCCTATTGACCTCCCTGGTTTTCTTTAAGACTCAATTAAAATCTCTCTCTCTCTCTCTCTTTTTATTCTATAGTATTTTATTTTTCCAAATACATGTAAAGATAGTTTTCAACATTCATTTCAATAAAACTTTATTTCTAAATTTTTCTCCTTCCTTTCCTTATCTCCCCCCTTTTCAAGGCAGTAAGCAATCTGATATAAGTTAAACATGTACAATACTTTTAAACATACTTCCATATTTGTCATGTTGTACAAGAAAAATCAGATCAAAAAGGAAAAAACATGAGAAACAAACAAAAGGATGAAAACACTATGCTTTGATTTATATTCAGTCTTCATAATTCTCTCTCTAGATGTGATTGGCATTTTCCATCCCAAGTCTATTGGAATTGCCTTGAATCACCACATTGTACAAAAGAGTCAAGCCCATCACAGCTGATCTTCACATAATCTTATTGTTATTGCATCCAATGTTCTCCTAGTTTTTCTTACTTTACTTTACTTAGCATTAGTTCATGTAAGTCTTTCCAGGCTTTTCTGAAATCAGTCTGTTCATCATTTCTTATAGAACAATAATACTTTATTACCTTCATAGACCATAGCTTATGCAGTCATTTTCTTTTTTTTTTTTTAAATTTTTATTTTATTTGCATAACATATGTGTGGGTAATTCTTCAACAATAACCCTTACATAGCTTTCCGTTACAAATTTTTCCCCCAACTCCCCACCCCTCCCCTAGATGGCAGGATATCCACTACATGTTAATTATGTTAAAATATTGGCAAATCGAATATATGTATACATATTTCCAAACTTATCATTGGTGTGCAAGAAAAATCTTATCTACACAAACGATATATCAGATAAAGGAAACACAATGCAAGCAAACATCAATCAAGGAGTATGAGAATGTTATGTTGTGGTCCACATTTCGCATCCCTCTCTCTGGGTGTATATGGCTTACTTCAGTGAACAATTGGAGGTGGTTTGAAACATTTCATTGTTGAAGAGAGCCATGTCCATCAGAATTGATCGTCATATAGTACTGTTGTTGCCGTGTATAATGATCTCCTGGTTCTGCTCATTTCACTCAGCATCAGTTCATGTAAGTCTCTCCAGGCCTCTCTGAAATCATCTTGCTGGTCATTTCTTACAGAACAATAATATTCCATAACATTCATATACCATAATTTATTCAGCCATTCTCCAATTGAAGGGCATCTATTCAATTTCCAGTTTCTAGCCACTACAAAAAGGGCTGCCACAAACATTCTTGCACATGTGGGGCCTTTTCCTTCCTTTATGATTTCTTTGGGATATAAGCCCAATAGAAATGCTGCTGGGTCAAAGGGTATGCACAGTTTGATAACTTTTTGAGCATAGCTCCAAATTGTTCTCCAGAATGGCTGTATCCGTTCACAGCTCCACCAACAATGCATCAGTGTCCCAGCCCTCCCACAACCCCTCCAACATTCATCATTAACTTTTCCTGTCATTTTAGCCAATCTGACAGGTGTGAAGTGGTATCTCAGGGTTGTCTTGATTTGTTATGCAGTCATTTTCTAACTGATGGGCATCCACTCAATTAAAATCTTTCTTTCTACTGGAAGCCCTCCTCAGCCCTCTTTAATTATAGTGTTTTTTTTCCTCTTAATCATTTTCTAATTATCTTGTATATAGCTTATTTTATATTTACTTGTTTGCATATTGTTTTCCTTATTAGATCGCTTTTAAAGGCAGGAACTGTGCTTTGCCTCTTTTTGTATCCCCAGGACTTAGCACAGTATCTAGCATAGAGTATGCACTTAATAAATGTTTATTGATTAATTGAATTTAACATTGAAGGAAAAAAGGGATTTGGAGAGGTAGAGGGAATAGAGAAGCATGAGCACAGAGGGAGGAGAATCAATATTGCTGGTGGAATTAAAACATGTGAAGGGGAATAAATATTAAACAATACTGCAAAAGTATATTGGAATTAGATTGTGGAAGACTTTAAATGCAAGGATGAGGTGTGTATTTGAGATGTGGAGAAAAAGGAGTCATTGTAAACTTTTGACCAGAAGAGTGTCATGGTCATATCTGAATTTTGGCTGCTTTATATGCAGAATGGATCAGAGAGGAAAAGATTGGAAAGAAGAAAAGAATTTAGGAGAATATTTAAATAGAATAGGTGAGAGGTGATCATGGACTGAAGTAGGGTGGAGGCTATCTGGATAGAGAGAAGGGTATTGATATGAGAGGTTTATAGAGACAGAGAATCAACAGGACCTAGCAACTGAATGGAGATTGGACATGAAGAGCTGAGAAGAAGCAGTGCTCACTGACTGGGAAGCCCTCCCTACAAATAGATCTATGTTAGATTTCTACTCCTACTCCTCCTGAGTTCTTGATACCTTTAAAGGTTTTTTTTGAGGGGGGGATTAAATGGCATGGGGAGTATATATGGAATCTCTGATTTCAGCTAGTGACTTGAGCCTCTATCTCCCTCAATTTTAGAAGTCTAAATACATCAGTTCCAATTAACCATTACCTTTTGCAAAGTATTATTTACTTCAAAGATAATAGTAAGAGAAAAAGTACGAATGTTCCTACAACACTTGGGTCAACACTGCTCTATCTCCTCAGTTTTGGGGAAGGAGAGGGTAATTGAATTTACAATGTAGTTTCCTTACTAGATAGCATTAAATCCAACCAAGTTCCAAGTCCATAGCTCTTCTAGGAAAGAGACAAGGTACTCAGGTTTTTCAGGTTTTCCCTGCCTAACAGGCAGCAATATTCAGGCTGGAAATCTGGCTCTAAGATCATCACAGTCCTGCATACTTAGGGTATGGGAGATGGATTATGGATGATGATGTAGCAGAAGGGACTAACTATGCTGGCTTTGAACCTGCACTTACCATATTTTTGGCTTTGTTTGCTATCCCAGAAGCCATGTTGGCAAGTGCCTGTACAGATTCAGCCCGAGTAACATTATGGCCTGTACTGCCCAAGATGCCTGGAAGCTTTGGAATCATGCCCACTTCAATTATTTGTTCTGTGGGGTTGCTATTTCTCCCTAGAAAGAAATTCCCTACCAGTGCAGGCAGCCTGCAGCTGGAAATTACAGATTATTAGTATTTTTGTCTCTGACAAGTCTCATTCTCTTTTTTTTTAAACAGAAGTAACCCCATCAAGAAAGCTACTGAAATTTCTCTTTTATCACCTGGTTATCTTTCTTAGCTTTCCTTAGCTTCACATTAACCACAATCTACTATTGCCTCATTTCTATGCCATCTTTCCCTTTACTCTTAAACCTGTTATATTAAGCAACTGTTGAATAAATATGTCTATTGATGGATTTAGGAACCTATAGAGTAGGATTTAAATTTTAAGAGGCTATGAGTTGGGAGAAGAGAGTAGGAAGAATTTTCTGGCAGGGTCCAGGTGGACAAAATAGTTTAGCCCCAAAGATTATGTGATTTCCCTAGTTACTTTTTGCTTTGTGGCACATTTAACTTGAATTTAGGATTGTCAGGGTGGTAAGTGAAGAGATAGAGAAAAAGGAGGGCCATTCAGGCCTACTGTGTGTTTGAATATCTGTGATTGATGGCATATAATTTGTTTTAGCAGGGCCTAAAAATTCTTCCCTGCTGAGTATGTGGTAGTGCCAGGGGTCATGCAGGCCCTCTTCTTCCCCTAGATATTTTTGGAAGTGGCCCTGGGTGATTTTAATGTAATGGTTCACTGGAGACAGAGTCTGCTGGCAGACAGATATTTCTGATGTCCTCCTTACTTGACCTCTTGGAAGCTATGCAGAGGCCATGTCTAAAAAGATAATTTCTTTTTCCTTTCATTTTAATGGGGGAGGAGGGGAGAGCTAAAATATCATAAGAGCTGAGAATTGTGCAAGCGTACAGAGGACTGATGATTAGGTGACTGCAGCAAAACAGAGAGAAAAGAAGAATGAAGAGATGAGAGCAGCCTCTGCAATGGAGGATGCTCAGAATCACTGATTCTGTCTTTGTTGCCCTGACTGCTGTTGCCCTGACCAGGGGAGAAATGTTTGGAAGGAATTATAGCTGCCCCTATTTAGCAAGAAATACAAATGGTTAAATTTCCACTTTTCTCTCTCTTATTATACTCTGGTTTTCATGCTGAGTCAATATATGCCATTCTGCACTTAAAAATATATATATCCATTTACTTTCTTTTTATTTTTGCTAAGTGTTTCTTATAAGCAAACTGATATCTCTGTAATAACGTTTGTCCTGTATATGTGTGTCTTTAAGGAATATAAAAGCTGCTTCTCAGGGCAATGGTCACTTAAGAAACAGAGAAGAAAGGCAATTCTTTTTCCTAATTTGCTGGAATAATTAGTGGGGGGCTAAAGATGAACTAAAGCTATTTTATTGATAAGTATTATTATAGCTTCCCCAAAGCAGCAAAATGATTAAATCAATTTGAACTCTCATGGGGAAAGCAAAGTAAATGCGTAGTGTTCTAGGGGAAGAAAGTTTCTTAAGGAAATTATTTTGGGTGTAGTTACTTAGCTATAGATAACTGGGGTTACTTTCCCTTCCTCCTGTTCCATTGCCATGGCAGGTTCAAAGAAACCTCTATTCCTTTGGGGATAGTAGTGAAGTGAGAAGAGGGGGGATAGGAGGGAAAGTCATCCTTGAAAGGAGGATTTGAAAAACAGTGGTTCTGTGCACATAAGAATGAGGGTTAGATAGAGGAGAAGCTAATTCTTCCCTCTGGTCACTGGTAGATAAATAACTCTACTTTGCTGCCTAGGGGGAATTAAAATGTACAGGGTCAGAAATTGTGGGAGTCACAATGTAAGAAATCAGAGCTGCATTTCATATCTGTTACACAGACTGTAAAAGATGCTAGAGAAAGAATTTTTGCCCCTTGGGAATAAACATTATTTGCTAGAGGCTAAAAATAAATTGAAGAATAGAAGCTGCAGGATCTATAAGGGAAAGGAGCCTGTGGCAGAGATCTATACTGAGAGGAGCTGGAAATGAGTGCTACGGGGAAAGCAATGCTGCATAAGCATCCAGAAGAGTCATGAAAGAAAGCAGTGATGTGGATGAGCAACTACAAGATCCTTCTTGATAGAACACTACAGGTCTTGTGGGAATGGTTGTTTATCATTGCTTCTTGTTATTGTCTATGGTTTTTGATGAATCCTAGTTCTTTTAATTTATAGATAAATTTAAAAAATATTTATTTTTGAGCCTTGTGAATTTGTGCACTTGTAAGGGGAGTGAGTGACTATAGGAGTGAATGTAATTTTCAGCCTGATTACTGAAATTCCCCAATTCTGGTTGGAGGCAGCAAAATAGAGAAGTGAAAAGTTCCTCAATATGTTGCCAGGTCTTTCATGCCATTGGGGAACATCTGTTACAAGGATTTTGTTAATTTCTATAAATATTTTGATTAATATTAATCAAATATCAATTGTACCAAGAATATTGTGAAACCATTTAAGCTTTGGAAAATTTCTCATTCACTAGTGAATTTCTACCCTTCCTGATGGCATTGAATGAGTCAGTCTTTGGAAGTGATTGCATTTCCCTTGGTAGGAGGCTCCTGTGAATAATAGCCTTTAGGTAATTTTCACCAAAAAAAAGTAAAAAAAAAATCATTATAACTATGCTATAAAGGAATCTTTTCTGAGTCTTATGACTGCATGATCCACATTAGCTTTTTGGAGATTCTAGTCTCTTCTTGGACCTGGACCATAGAACCTTGATTTTTTTGTTGAAGTGTTTTTACCTTTATAACCTCCTGAACAAGGAGTTCTTAATCTTTTTTGTGTCATAGGCCCCACCTTTGGCAATCTGGCATATGGATTCCCTTTCAAAATAATTTTTTTAAATAAAAATATAGTATTACAAAGAAAACCAATTGTATTGAAATATTTATTTAAAAAATTAGATCATGGCCCCATATGCTAAGACCCTTTGTTCTAAATTTTCATTAATCTTCAATCTATGTTTTGAGTCCCCAAGCCATCTTGATCTTCCTGGTGTGTGAACCCTACTTGATTCTGTGCATTCAGAGATTGATGAATCAAATCCTTACTTAACCTCTCTCTTTACTTCTACTGTTGCTTAAATATGAATGTTTGACTAGTACCTACTTCTTCTTTTTCTTACCACATGTAAGCCACCTTGTTTAAACAAAGACATTTATTTATAAGGAAAAAGTGAACACCAAGTAATAAATAATAAACTAGACTAAAATAATTAGATATATATAGGAAATAAATCTACCCAAATTCCAATCTGGATGGCATTTATGCTTTCTAAAGTAATGTTTAGAATATCCCAATCCTAGTTTGGCTCACATAATCTTTTCTAGTTCTGGAGCTCTATACAATGGTTTGGGACCCTAAAAAAGAATGATGGTGTTTGTTTCACCATAGAAGGTGGTGTTTTAGAATCAATTTGGGTGCTATGTATGGAGCTATTTACCTCATTTTATAGTCCTGAGCCAAGAACTAATTAGAAAGTTTTCTGGTCACTCATAGACCTTTGGGTCCCCCCATTCCTACAAAATCAAATTAGTTAACTTTTGCAAAAAAGATAATGATATGGGAGACAGAGGGTTTCAAAAGAATTATTATATACAAATTAAAGTTTTTCCCATCATTCAGAAAACAGGATGATTTAGCCCATTACTAAGTTCATTTTTAAAACTTATAAAAGAAAGCTTATTTCATTATATAGATCACTTTTTTCATGCTAGACATATTTGGGGATGTCTTTAGGGAAAAGAATAGGGAAGGATAAACAATATGAAGAAAGGACAAGACTTGGAATCAAGTATAGCTCAATGTTTTTTTTTTTTTCAGCTGGAAAAAGAGATTGAAAGATCATGCAAGTAAACTGGATTACACTGGTAGAACTCCATGGAGAGGATAGAAGGTTTGGGGTACATAGCAGGGTACCAGCTCCACGTGCCAGACAACTAGAAGAGAAGGGTGCTACCATCCCAAATTAAATATGATCACCAATATTTGGAGACTTCATTGAACCACTGGCCTACCTAAGGAATGCCTAACAACACAGAATTTGCTGTTGTATTGGGACTGGATAAATACATCCTTTTTCCACTTTTACTCCTCTGCTTCACTTGCTCCCTATTGAAATAGCATCACTTGCCCTTAAAACTTGTTTATCTACTTTTTTGTACCATTTTGGTGGAGTTTGTATTTTAATAAAGATAATGTAATTTTTTTATTGCCTTCTGAGAGTATTTACTATAAAGGAGTGAATCACCCTATGAAAAGGACAAAGGCAGGCCTCTAGAAAAATAGCCCTAGACTTAACCAATAAACAGCCAGTCTATATAAAATATTCCCCTTCCTCTCTCCACAAGACTCCTAAATTTAATTCCTAATTCTTCCTGTAATTCATTTATCATTTGGTAAATGATTATATTCCTTTGGTCATATAATTCACCAAATGACCAATGTCTAGATGCTGCTTGGATTAAATGGTCTCTGAGGTCTTTTCCAACTTTGAGACTTGGCAAAGTTACTTATTTTTATCTATGTTTTGACTTTCCTATCAATATACCTATTGATTAAGTCCTTTGTAAAATGGAAATAATTCTAACTTACCTCACAGGAGTTCTGTGCAGATTAACTAATTAATGATTATGAAGTGGTATAAAGAATTACAACTAGTAATAATCAATGGGGCAATGGTAAAAGTCATTTAGCTACATGAGAAACCTATTAAACCACTTGAATGGACTTGATCGAAGGAATCACTCAATAAATTACAAGGTTGCTGAAACCAAGTCTTAATATATTCAGCAAAGCCTTCCCTGTGGAGCACAGAACTTAAAGTAATGCATCATGGTTTGCCCAATAACATATGACGTGCCCATAATCTTGAGAATCAGTGGGGAGAAAAGAAGAAAGAACCACTGAGTTTCTCCTTAGACAAGGATACACATAGGCAAAGATGCCCTCCTCTAAGGAACAACAATTCTTCATGGTTGTTCCTAAAGGATTCTTTTGGAATCTAATTGACTTAATAGTCAGATATTTTCATTTTTCATCTTTTTCTCCTTATTTGGCCCCAGGGCATAAATGAATTACCAATGGGTAATAGTTGCAGAGAGGCTTGATGTCACAGGAAAAATCTCCTAGCCATAAGAGCCATCCAAAAGTGAACTGGGCTGCTTTGGGAAGTAGAATGTTCTCCATATTTGGGAATCTTCAAGTAAAAGTTAGATGAACACTCATCATGTATATTGTAGGCCAGAGGTGTCAAACCAGAGCTCTATAGGTAGCAAGTATTCTGAAGAACTACCCAGTGAAGCCAGATTAAAATGTAATAGCAAAATATTTAGCAAAATTAAAAAAGATGCAATACAATATAATATAGATAATGGTAATTTGCCAGCAGAGATATATTTCTATTTGAGTTTGACAGGCCTGTGGAAGACATTCTTTTTAGGGTATGGGTTGCAGTAGATGTTCTCTGAGATTCCTTCCATTTCTGAAATTTTGTGACACTGTTTCATCTCCCAATCTGTACTAGGGACAACCTACAGTTTTGTGTGCTGAGTTTTGCTTCCATTCTCTGCCTTGCCTCGTGGCAACACTAATAATAATAATAATAATAATAATAATAATAATAATAACTGGTATGTATATAATACATTATGTATTTTCTCCTTTGAATCTCACTATAATGGCTGGGAGGGACCCAGTACAAGTATTGTTATACCATTTTTCAGGTGAGGAAGGTAAGACCCAGAGAGGTTATGTGATTTACCAATGGTCATACAAGCTGTTAAGTATCAAAGGTAAAATATGACCACAGGATTTTCTTATTCCAGATCTAGTACTCTATCCGCTATACCACACTGCTTTTTTTGTTCTGATGCTTGTTACATTGGAGTCACCCATGCTCCTCATTAAGAGTATCCCAAATAGACACTCTGCTTGTAAAAGGCCTCTGGTTTGATACCTTGGGTCTACAATATACCTGATGAGTGTTCATCTAGCTTTTACTTGAAGATTCCCAAATAGGGAGAACATTCTACCTCCCAAAGAAGCCCGTTTCAGTTTTGGATGGCTCTTATGGCTAGGAAATTTTTCCTATGACAAGCTTCTCTGCAACTATCACCCACTGGTAGTTGATCTACACTTTGGGGCCAGATAAGGAGGAAAAGATGAAAAATGAAAGCATATAACTATCAAACCAATTAAATTCTAAAAGGATCCTTTAGAAACAGCCACAAAGAATTGTTGTTCCTTAGAGGAGGTTATCTTTGTCTATGGGTATACTTATCTAGTCCCTGTCCTAAACTCACCTTTCTATTGAAAATCATTGTAGTATAGTAGGAAAAAAAAATAGCCCTGTCTTAGAGATTAAAAGTCATAAATTTTGGTTGTAAGTTAACAACTAACCAGTTCCATGTCCTTGGAAAAGTGACAACTTCTCTGGTCCTCAGTTTCCTTATATATAAAATGGGTATAATACCAATTGTTCTGACTACTACAGTTGTTGGGTCTCTTAGATGAGAGAGTGATAGGTTGAAAGAGTATGATAACCTTAAAGTGTCATGAAATGGGACATAATATCAATATTGCAATAGTGTCTTCCTTTTGCAGGTAACTGTGAGCCTTTATTTCCTTCAACACACGGCCATCCAAGAAGTGTCTGGGTCCAGTGAATGGAGGGTTATTTTTTGAGCCAAAAAGACTTGGATTCATGAACTGTGTGATCACAGGAAAGCAAATCTTCCAGCCTCCTCTCTAAGACTAAGTAACAAATGAGCTGAAAATTAGTTTGTTGGAAGTAGATCCCATGCTGATGAAATCAAAAGTCTACATACAAACATAGAGCTATCTATCTCCAGTCCAACCATTGTTTTCCCTTAATTCTCCCTTCCCCCTTTCCCCTAGTATATCCCCTGAATCTATGAGTTTAAATGGTACCTTCTACTCTCAAGAGTCTCCATATAAGTCTTGGTGAATTCCAGACTGGGAAACCTAAGATCATATTTAGTGGATATAATGTGTCTGTGAGAAAAATGTTTCATTTTCTCTGAATACTATGTAAATATAAAAAGCAGTCAGCACCCTCCCTCCCCCGTCTGCAAGTAACCAGTGAGTGAATCTACAAGCTCTACTGATGTGGATAATTATAAGCCTCCAGCATCAATGATGAGAAAGTAAACCATAAACACACACATTTCTTGGAACTCCTTTGAGATTTTTTATTTTTACCTACAACACTTACGCATTTTCTCATTCAGAAATGCATCATTTCCCTCACCTTGACAAATGTAAACTCATCTCATCTATTTTCATTGGGATTTTAGGAGACTCAAGCCTCCAGGTTTCCTGCCAGTTTCTCCCAAGAATGCTTTTTGCATTGTGGGCTGTGCTATTGGAGTGAAAGGTGCATCTCTACAGAAACAGATGTTAGTATCCCCTGTGGCCCAGTGTACTCTCTCTCTCTCTCTGTAATATTCTTTTAGAATTTGCATTTATGTAATTCCTTAGGGAAGAGTAGAGAGTGACAGGAAGCTCCAAGAGTGAAAGAAAGTAATGACAGTGGTGAAGAATTGAAGGAGGAGGAGGTTTAGAATCTTTAATTAATGGCTCCAGTGTGGGGGGGAAAGATCTTACAGCTCAGACAAGCTGTTTGAACTTAAGCAGGGTTAATTGTTTTCCACACCACCTCCACAATAGCTTTCATCCAGGGAGATGGTGGTGAGTCTTAATTAGACAAGTTAACCTAATCTCCTAGACAAGTTACATGTGGAATATTATAGAGATATTCTGGGTACCTCTGTAATATCTGAGAGATAATGACCTGGCCAGTTACATTCCCACTGAAGAGAGAGAGAGAGAGAGAGACAGAGACAGAGACAGAGACGACAGAGATAGAGACAGAGTGTGTGTGTGTGTGTGTGACAGACAAAAAAAAAAGGAACCCTCAGCTGAGCCTCCAAAATTTTCCTTAGGCTTTCACACATTTCTACATACATTGTAAATGATTCAGACAGATTTGGATAGAGACAATCAATCTTTACCTGGCTTCTGTTTGGGAGTGGGCATAGGAAGAAGTATGAATTCTAATTCTAAGAGCAGGATTCCAGTAGAATGAATGAATCTAGTGTGAAAGAATTCCAATGGTTTCTTTTTTTTCTCAGGTTCAGTGTATAGAGCCATAAGATGAAAATTTGTATCCAAAAGGATAAAGGTCCTGGGCTAGTGTTTTGTTTTATTTTATTTTATTTATTTTATTTTATTTTTTTGTCTTCCCCAATGTCACCTTTATAAATCTTTTTTTTTAAAGCTTTTTATTTGCAAAACATATGCATGGGTAATTTTTTCAACATTGACCCTTGCAAAGCTTTCTGTTACAAATTTTTCCCCCTACCCACCACTCCCTCCCCTAGAGTATTATGTTAATACTTGACAAATTGAATATGTGTATACACATTGTCTTGCTGCACAAGAAAAATCGGATCTATAAGAAAAAAAAAGTCTGAGAAGGGAAACATAATGCAAGCAAACATCAATAGAGAGCATGAAAATGTTATGTTGTGGTCCACATCTCATATCCCTCTCTCTGGGTGTATATGGCTTTCTTCATCACTGAACAATTGGAAGTGGTTTAAAACATTTCTTTGTTGAAGAGAGCCTCTTCAGAATTAATCATCATAAAATATTGTTGTTGCCGTGTATAATGTTCTCCTGGTTCTGCTCATCTCACTCAGCATCAGTTCATGCAAGTCTCTCCAGGCCTCTCTGAAATCATCCTGCTGGTCGTTTCTCACAGAACAATAATATTCCATAACATTCATATACCATAATTTATTCAGCCACTCCCCAATTGATAGGAATCCATTTAGTTTTCAGTTTCTAGCCACTACAAAAAGGGCTGCCACAAACATTCTTGCACATGTGGGTCCCTTTCCCTCCTTTAAGATCTCTTTGGGATATAGGCCCAATAGAAACACTGCTGGGCGAAAGGGTATGCACAGTTTACTAACTTTTTGAGCATAGTTCCAAATTACTCTCCAGAATGGTTGGATCTGTTCACAGTTCCACCAACAATGTATCAGTGTCCCAATTTTCCCACATCTCCTCCAACATTCGTCATTATCTTTTTCTGCCATCTTAGCCAATCTGACAGGTGTGTAGTGGTATCTCAGAGTTGTCTTATTTTGTATTTCTCTGATCAATAGTGATTTGGAGCACCTTTTCATATGACTAGAAATAGTTTTAATTTAATCATCTGAAAATTGTCTGTTCATATTCTTTGACTGTTTATAAATTGGAGAGTGGCTTGAATTCTTATAAATATGAGACAATTCTCTATATATTTTAGAGATGAGCCCTTTATCAGAACCCTTAAATGTAAAGATGATTTCCTAGTTTATTGCTTCCCTCCTAATCGTGTCTGCATTAGTTTTGTTTGTACATAAATTTTTTAACTTAATTTAATCAAAATTATCTATCTGGTGTTCAATTAAGAGTTCCAGTTCTTCTTTGGACACAAATTCCTTCCTTCTCCACAGGTCTGAGAGGTAAACTATCCTATGTTCCTCTAATTTGCTTATAATATCACTCTTTATATTTAAATCATGAACCCATTTAGATCTTAAATTGTATGTGGTGTTAGGTGTGGGTCAAGTCCTAATTTCTTCCATACTAGTTTCCAATTTTCCCAGCAGTTTTTGTCAAATAGTGAGTTCTTATCTCAAAAGCTGGGGTCTTTGGATTTATCAAACACTAGATTGCTATAGTTATTGCCTAGTTTGTCCTGTGATCCTATCTTATTCCACTGACCTACTACTCTATTTCTTAGCCAGTACCAAATGATTTTGATGACCGCTGCTTTATAATATAGTTTTAGATCTGGTACAGCAAGGCCACCTTCATCAGGCTTTTTTTCATTAATTCCCTTGAAATTCTTGATCTTTTGTTCTTCCAAATGAACTTTGCTACTATTTTTCTAGATCTGTAAAATAATTTCTTGGGAGTTTGGCATGGCATTAAATAATTAAATTAGTTTGGGTAGCATTGTCATTTTTATTATATTCCCTTGGCCTCCCTATGAGCACTTAACCTTTTTCCAATTGACTAGGTCTGACTTTATTTGTGTGGAAGGTGTTTTGTAGTTTAGTTCGTATAGTTCCTGACTTTTTCTTGGCAGATAGATTTCCAAATATTTTATACTATCAACAATTATTTTGAATGGAATTTCTCTCTTGCTGCTGAACTTTGTTGGTAATATATAAAAATGCTGATGATTTATGTGGATTTATTTTGTGCAACTTTGCTAAAGTTGTGAATTGTTTCTAGTAGTTTTTTAGTTGAGTCTTCAGGGTTCTCTAAGTATACCATCATATCATCTGCAAAGAGTGATAATTTGGTTTCCTCATTACCTACTCTAATTCCTTTAATCTCTTTTTCTTCTCTTATTGCCAAAGCTAACATTTCTAATACAATATTAAATAGTAATGGTGACAGTGGGCAGCCTTGTTTCACTCCTGATCTTATTGGGAATGGGTCTAGTTTGTTGCCATTACATATGATGCCTGCTGATGGTTTTAAATAGATGCTACTGATCATTTTAAGGAAAAGCTGGGCTAGTGTTAAGAAGATCTACTGAACTCAGTATCTTGTGAAATTTGGAAAATAATATCTATGGAACCTAGAATCAGTTTGTCAATGAGTAGACTTCTAAGTAGTTAAGGTCCATGCTAAAGAGTGGGGATTAAAAGAAGGTTTCAAGAATGGAGGAGATGTGCAAGTAATAAGGAACATATAAACTTTGCAGGGTTATAAACAAGAAAATATAGAAGGTAATATCAAAGAAAAGTCATGGGGATGGAGGAGGGGACATGAAAGGAAAGGCTTTCTTCAGAAAGTAGGATTTAATCTTGAGTTCTGAAGGAAATCAGGGAGCCCAGGAGGCAGAGGAGAGAAAGGAAAGTGTTCCAGGTGCACAAAACAGCTAGCACAAAAGGCACAGAGATGACAGTTGTTCTGTTGAGGAGGAGGAATAGTGACTAGTTCATTGTCAAGTGAAGAATCTCCTCACCATTCTGATTAACTCAGTTTTTGATAGAACCTTCTCAGCTCCCTTGGTTGCCTTTCCCCCCTCTTCAGAGGGTTGAAGAAGATCAGCAAACTTTTCCTCCCCAAGCCTCCCTTTTCAGAAGTTCAGAACTTTCCAGGTAATTCTTCATTTCCCACCAGTTGCCTTTCTTGGTTTGGACCCTATAAACATCATTATCCTAGGCTAGTATATCCTTGGCACTGCCACCCCCTTCAGTTTGTAAGCTATTTGAGGGTTTTTATTTTTACTCATAGCACTAGTGTCTAGCACATAGTAGGTGCTTAATAAGTTTTTTTTTTGAATTGAGTTGAAGACAGAGCCATGTCCTGAGGGACTTTAAAAGTCATTTTGAGGCTGAAATGAGATATTGGAGATATTGAATGAATGTTTTTTTTTTTTTTTGCTTTTTGCTGAGGTAATTGGGGTTAAGTGACTTGCCCAGGGTCACACAGCTAGGAAGTGTTAAGTGTCTGAGATCAGATTTGAACTCAGTTCCTCCTGACTTCAGGGCTGGTGCTCTATCCACTGCACCACCTAGCTGGCCCCATGAATACATATTTTAAAACATTTATATAAAATGTTAGTGGTCCTAGTGATAGTAGCTATTATCACCACCTCTCTTAATAGATAGCAAGATGGTGCTTTGAACTAGTAAACAATGTATTGTGGACATAAAGTAGGCAAAAGATAATAGAAAGGGTATTCATATTTTATACATGAGATATTGCTCTTTTATTTTTTAAGAAGACCAGTGACATCATGGGAGATATCTTGACATGTTCATAAGTTAGATTTAAGTGAGGCACAGTGTGCAAAATCATCAGCCTCACTCTCTCTTCCAGAGTCTTCAAAAATGGCCCAGGATACAGGGGATGACCTGGGCATCTTTGATGTATAATCAAGCAAACTCTAAGTGCTCCACAGTGCCTGCTTCAGTTACCTTCATGGTTGCTGGAACAAATTGTCCTCATTCACCCATTCTGCTAGGGAAGTCTTCACAAGTTTGGGATACACATCCCCTAATTCAAGAATCCTGTCAAAAACCTTAGCTCCTCTGCCAAGATGATTTTGCTGTGGTGGGTTACACATGCTGCAGCTTCTTGGAGTCACAGGTAAGAGCTGGGTGAAGGTGGACACCAAAGGCCGATAAGCAGCCCTGAAAAAGGCTCAGCAAGCCATCACACCAGAGATGTGGCCTTCCTGAACATCCTCCACACCCCACACATGAGGTAACTGAGACTGAAAGGATGAATGATTTGCCTAAGATCTAGTCCTAGTTAGTAATGGAGCTTCTTTGCAGAAAAGAGGGACTATAGATGTGAAACATTATGATTTTTTTTCTGAGGCAATTGAGGTTAAGTGACTTGCTCAGGATCACAAGCTAGGAAGTGTTAAGTGTGTGAGGCTAGATTCGAACTCAGGTCCTCCTGACTTCAGGGCTGATGTTCTATCCACTGCACCACGAAGCTGCCCTGAAACATTATGAATGTCATACTGGGCTAATGTAGTTAGTTTTGCTGCATTGCTTTTTCTCCCTTTCTTTTCTTAGGATAGCTCTAAGGGTCATAGGGGAGAAGGATGTATTGTCAACAAGACAAGACATGACACATTTATTGAGGAAACTAAAATTACTCATTTAATAATTGATTCTATTCTTTAGTTGACCTTATTTTCCATGTCAAGCCCCATTTCTCAGTTCTGGAGTTAAGTTTGAGAATTCAATTGTCCCTACGAGTAAGTAAGTCATAGGTGTGGTTTGAAGGGAATGTTACTATGACTCCTGCAGTTAGCACTTAGGACATCTCTTTGTTTATAAGCCCCAACTAGCTTAACCTGGTGCCATCCATCCAAAAGACAAGTGCCCTTACCTGTCCTTGTTCAATGAGGGGAGGTTTGATCTCTCCCAAGGGGACAACTAAACTAGTGGTTCTTGTCTCCTAACAAAGATTCCAAGAGGCAGATGAGTCCCATAAAACATTTAACATTTTTTAATTGTCAGAGAGGGACATCATTAACTACACCTGAATGCCAACCCACTTTTCTCAGTGTGGCCAATTGTAAAGTTCCCCAACTAACCAGATCCTTTCCTTTCCTGTGCATCAATAAAGAGGGTTCCCCCTTCTCATTGGGGTCACTGACTTTACTGAGGTGACCAATCTGAGCTGCTTTGTTAACAGTTCTACTCATCACTATTAATAAACCAATTATGCTTGGAGTATGTACCTGAGTTTATTTTTATTGCATTTACTCACTGTATTATTAAATTCATTAAGGCATTGTCCTAGGAATACAGGAAGAAAAAATAATTCCCCACTCTGGAATAATTTACATTCTAATGTGAGAAGACTACACATAAAAGTAAGTGAATGGGGAGGAAAGAACTAAACAAGCATTGATTAACTATTGTGCCATGCTCAGCACTTTACAAATATCTCACTTGATCTCATTTGAAGTAGATGCTATTATCATCATCATTTTACAGATAAGGAAATGGAGGCAGACAAATCTATTAAGTGACTTATCTTGGATCTCACAGACCATAAGTATCTGAAGTTCAATTTAAATTTCAATCTTCTTGACTCCAGGTCCCTATCCATAATGGGGAGTGGATGCTTTAGGAATAGGTGAGAAAGTAAGAAGTGCAATCTGAAGAAGAATGAAGTGATGTCCTCAAAATGGAAGTTCTGGGAGAAATCAGACAATCAGAGGAAGAAATCTCAGAAGCAATAGGTACTTCCAATGTGAAAAGTAGTCCGTGGTGGAGTGAGCTTCCAGAGTGAAGAAGTTTCTGTAATATGGTAAGTGAAAATGAGGTGTCAGTGCAGTCTAGAGAGGAAGAAGACAACATAATAGATTTAAGCATCCTCCTGAAAATGGAGGTTCTGGAAAGAACCAGCTAATTAGAGGGAGAGACCTTGAGGGGCCTTTGATGTAAATAATAAAAAGAAAAAAAAAGAAAAATTCATCACCTTCTGTAACCACCTGGTGTTGTTTCTCTTGGAACATGGCAAGGTTGTTCCTGAGGCAACACAGGCAGTTACTAGTCCCTCAGGTAGGTAGAACACATCAGAGCTTATGAATTCTGCTGTCAGAGCCTTCAGAAATCCAGGGTCACACCATCATCCTCAGAAAAGAGAAGGATGTCAGTGAGACACCTCTTCAGATACTCAAGGGAGGGGTGTTTACTATTCTGGACCTGTAAAATCACAATGTTAGTTAAGAGAGAGAACCAAAGCACTCGAAATGATGTTCCAGTTCTCCTGATCTACAGAGACTAGTATTAGGCTCTGGGCTTTTCCTTTATTATGAAATGAATGCCACAAATCCCTGGGGCCATTTTGCTGCAGGAAATTTGGGCAGCATTTATCTCTTGCCAACCACTGGTTCTTAGAATTTGACTCATAACAGAGTGGGGTAAACTTTGCTAGAGTTACTACCCTAGGCCTTATGCTTGGGAAAGAGAGGAGCTTATGGTAAAGAAAGCTTCAGGCTGAGGATGCAAATTAGTGCCTAATCTCACCTCTGCAGGGGTCATCTTTGAGAAAGAGGATCATAGGATTTAGGGCTGGAAGGGATTGCAGAGATGATCTATTCCAACCTTTTCCTTTTCAAGATAATAATTACAACTGGCATTCATACAGTGCTTTAAAATTTTCAAAATACTTTACATATATTATCCCCTTTGAGCCTCTGAACAATCTTGTGAGGTCATTAGAGCACATGTAGCATGG
The DNA here is from genome assembly GCA_023553655.1 of Myrmecobius fasciatus. Taxonomy (NCBI): domain Eukaryota; kingdom Metazoa; phylum Chordata; class Mammalia; order Dasyuromorphia; family Myrmecobiidae; genus Myrmecobius; species Myrmecobius fasciatus. Next base: position 247,494 of record JAJPUD010003153.1, on the reverse strand, counting down.
GTAGACAGGCCAGTAGTGGAGGGGAGGGACAGTCTTTGAAGTATGTGCCATTATTCCAATTCTAGGGAAACTCTGGGGAGATGATTTCTGGCCATGAGTAGCAGAGGGATTTATACTATGTGGTGACAAAATTGTTTAGGCAAAAGGATTGATGACTCAAGAATTGTTAAGCCAGAACTGAGTGATGGGGGCTCAAGGATACAGTGCTAGAAACCCCAGCTCTTTAGGGTTATCCATTGGATTAGAAACCAATAGTCAGTACCCACCTGCCAAATGCCACTTGGGGGAGTGATTCTGTGTGTGTGTGTGTGTGTGTGTGTGTGTGTGTGTGTGCTACATATAATTATTTTTGTCCCCATTTAGTTGAAGAGACAAGCTCAGAGAAGGTAAGTGATTTCCTTAAGATCACACAGTTAGTAAGTGTGAAAGTTGGTATGACTCAATTTAATACTTTATCCATTCACTTTCCTAAGAAGCACACTCTTCACAATCTATGTTCTTCCCTCGTCCCTGACTTGTCTGCACACTCTTATATTTCCCTAATTTCCTTCTAAACTCCTCCTAACCTCCATCTTGCAGCTAATCATGAGTCTACAAGCTCTGTCTTCTGAAGATAAGCCCCATAAGAGAAGATAGGAATTTGTAACCCTTTTTATGGTGTATGGGAGGTTTACATTTAATGTCTGGGCCCTTTTAATACACCTGTTTTTATCCCTTCGATATTATTTCATTTCTGCAGCATGCTCCCTTTCAAAGAACTCATTGCACCATACAAATCACTTATATAACCCACGAAGAATGTTGCTTAAATGACCCTTGCTTGTCAACAGGGAGGATGGGAGTAAGAAGTGGAAGTTATTCAGTGCCACTAAACAATTATGATTTCAAATGTTTGGAGAAGGGGGAAGGGGGGCAGGCTGCCACAGATACTAGTCCCATTTCCCGGGGACACCCTTTCTCACTAATCCAATCTTTCAACTCAGGCAGCCTATTGTTTGGACTGACTTGGTCTCTCCAGTTATTTCCTAGTGTTTCCTTTGCCATGAACCTCAAGTGCACTCAGCAGATGAAGACTACAATAGTTCCTGGTCCATCGTGTGGGCCATCTCCAGTCGTCCTGATCTTTTTCTTGCCTGAGGATCCAGATGGCTCTGGAGGGGAAAATGAGGCTGGTGACCTTGCACAGCCCTCCCTCACTTCAATCCAATTCACTTGCATGCCATAGCATCACCTCCCTGATGTCATGGTCTTCTTAGAGAACAAAGGACAAACAGCAAACAACAATAATAGCAAGGTCAGTGGAAGAGAACCAGGCACATTAAAATTTTATATCATAGGGTGTAGAGCTGGACAGAATAACAATAGCTAGCATTTACATAGCATTTAAAGTTGCAAATACATTTTATATATGTTATTTTTGTTGCTCATCTACAAATCTGTGAGGTAGGTGTTATATTCCTCATTTTATAGATGAAAAAACTAAAATTGAGAAAGGATAAGTGACTTGGCTGGGTCACATGATTGGATTTGAATTCAGGGCTTCCTGAGTCTAGATATATATGGAATTTTCCCCTGTTCTTCTTAAAAACCTAGAGATCATCTTTGTTGTTTGGTTGGGTCCAGCTCTTCATGATCCCATTTGGGGATTTCTTGGCAGAGATACTGGAACGGCTCCCAGTTTCCTTCACCTCATTTTATAGATGAAGAAAATTAGTTTAAGTGACTTTTCCGAGGTCACACAATTAGATTTATACTCAGGAAGTTAAGTCTTTCTGATTGTAGATTCAGTATTCCACCCACTGTGTGACTGAGCTGTCCTTGATGGATGCTGCTCTTTTGCCTCTAAAGCCAGGACTCTTTCCCCATACTCTGCTGCCTAAGTATGGGGTGATGGGGGAAGAGCTTTCATGATGAACCTTACTCTCCATGCATTCTTTTTCTTGGGCATTTTGTGGGCACAACACAACACACACAGAGAACAAGGCATTAAAGCCATGAAATGAGAGACAGGGGCAGAGTCAGCAGTCCTTGAGTACTTACCCCACTATCCTTCCAATTTGCAACACTGATTTAAGCAAGTCAATTAACCTTTCGTTGCTCCATTCCCACACCTGCTAAGTGAAAGGAATGATACTGACCCAACTCACCATGGTGCCAGGAGATTAACCTATATCTTCAAAGGGCCTCATCATCATTAGAGTGCTGTGTAAATGCTAAGTGTTGTTATTTTTACTCCAAGCCAATGACTATGCATGAGCTTTTCCTCCCTTCTCCTCACCCTCCCTTCCTCCCTCTACCCCTTTATTGATTTTACTGAAATCCTGGGGTGGGGGGAAGAAGAGGGGAGCTTCTGGAATCTGTAGAAATGAAATCCCTTGGGACTCATCACTATAAGGTTAAGTAAATGTTCTCTGCAAATAGCATGGGTTTGGTGCAATGTGAACACATATCAGCATCGTGGGTTGTGTGTTTGAATGTGTGAATGTGTTTCTTTTATTAAACACTTAAAGAGCAGAAAATGGCATTTGGGATGTAATCACTCTGGATCTTCATGCTCATTTTCTCAGGAAGCATTACTCCATGGAATTTTTTTGGAGGGTGAGAGGGGGCAGTAAACCCAATAACCTTAAAGGAGACAGTTTGATGTGGTGGGAAATGTAATAGATTTGGGGGTCAGAGAACCTGCATTTGAATATCTGATTTGCTGCTTATTAGCTGAGTGACCTTGAACATGTCACCTCTCAGTCCTCAATTTCCTGTTGGGAGGGCTTGCACTCCAAGCTTGGGCTCCAAGTTTATGATCCTATATATTTAATGAATTCCATGTGAAGTAAAGGGTTTGAATCAAGGGAAAACTATTCCTAAGAATAGAAGCCAGAGCCACACAGTCCCTTATCCCATCCTGGGATCCTCAAGGGACCTAACCATACAGCCAGCTCCTCAAGAGCTGTCCCTTTTTAATCTACAGGGTTCTCCTCAGGGCAAATGCCTCTCTGCCATTATGAGAAAGGAGAACCTTAGTGGATAGGATGGAAAGAAAATTGGATTTGCTTTCAGAAAACTTGGTTCTACAATAATCATTACAGTTAATATTTATATACCACTTTTAAGATTTGCAATGTGTTTTATATTACATTTATTATCTCTTTAAATTCTTACAAATACTCTATAAAGGAAGTGCTATTATCCCCATTTGACAATTGAGGAAACTGAGACTGATAGGATATGAAGTGACTTGGCCAAAGTCTTAAAACTAGTATGTGTTTGGGGCAAAATTTGGACTCAGTTCTTTTTGCTAGTTGTAAAACCTTTTCATGCCACTTGACTCTTTGAAGTTCAGTTTCCACATCTGTAAAATGGGGCAATAACTTGGTTGGTTGTCTTGAAGAGAATCAAACGAAATAATGGTTGTGAAAATATCCTTGTAATTCTTAAAATATTGGGAATGAAAGATATTATTATTAGTTACTTTAGAAATTAACTTAGACTTTGATGGCTTGTAAATCTAAAAGATATCATCAAGTAAATGAATGATGGGAAGAGATGTCATCTGGCAATGTCAGAGGTAAGAGATGGATTGACTAGAGTTCTATTTCTATTCTTGCAGTGTCAGGGGAAAGTTGCTAAGGCCTCTACCTACCACGTGGAATACATGTCCATGTGGCCATCTTGTCAGGAAGACAGGGACAAGAGTCCTACAGACATGAATGGGTTGTGATATGTATTATAGGAGACAAATCCAAAGTCAATGAAATCACAAACATATTTGAGTAGAGTCAGATATTGTGGGGAAAATAATCACCTCAATCTCCTTGCAGTAAAAAGAAAAAAAGGGCTTAGAATAATTAGAACTTATGGTAGGGATGATTGATATTTACTCAATCAAATCACTTTACCCCCATTTAAAGTAAAAATGACATGATAATCTATCCATGGGCTCTAAACTAACTGTGAAAAGTCCTTGAATCTATAATTCTGCACAAGAGTCATGTTTGTATAGGCTGAGATAATTTGGCCATCTCCCAAGATCCATCTATAAATTATCAAGATAGATAAATGAAATCTTTTCCCAGAAATTAGAACCAGCATGATTTTTCTAATTAAATTATTGCAAATTTTTTTTTGTGGGGGAAAGGAAATTTAGCATTTGATTGGTCTCCTTCCCCATTTTGGTTGGAGAAAGACTTTTGAACTTCAAAGATTCTGAAGGATTTGGGACTTCTAACTTAAAAACAACTCTGAGAAGGGGTCCATAGGCTTTACCAGACTTCCAAAGGAGTCCAAGACACAAAAAGAGATTCACAACTCCTAGTCTTGAATTTGCCTTTTAGTTCTAATACTTCTAAGCAATTTTCTTACATGATCTCCAGATATATAGTTTTATTTTCTTTGCTTCCTTTTTCTTTCTTTGTTTTGTTTTCCTGGGAATTTTGCCAGGATCTACCTTTAAGGTCTTTTGCTCTAATTTATTAAGATCTGAACTCTCCCTCCTCCATTTTACTTTCTTTTCTAATATTTCTTGTTGTATCTGCACTTTTGTACTGTAATTCTGCATTCTTTTTTTCAGTGTCCATTTACTATTTTATTAAGACTTTCTACCTTTTGCTTTACATTGTCAATTTTCTTATTTATCTTTAAAAGTTCTTTTTTTACTTATTAATAGCATCCTTTAATTCTTTTAGTAACCTCAGCTTTTCAAGAAGTTCTTTTGATATTTATATTCTCATTAGGTGGAGATGGAAGAGAAGCTACTTTCTCCCTCCCCCAACATTATTTCTTTCTTTTTAAAAGATTTCTCCTTGTTTTCCTTTGCTCCATAATATTTTCTTTTCATTATGTTAGGAACACTTTTTGTATTACTTATTTCCCTAGTTTCTCTGCTAGCCTTTCTATAAAAGTTTCTTTTCTTATCATAATATTTTCTTTTCATTATGTTAGGAACACTTTTTGTATTACTTATTTCCCTAGCTTCTCTGCTAGCTTTTCTATAAGTTTTTTTTTTGTTAGGATTTTTCTTTCTTTTTGGAACTTAAAAAAATTATTTGGCATATTTCTTGCTTAACTATGGGGACCTAAGTTTAGTTGTAACTACTTAACCAAATTTTGTCATTTTTTTCTGGTTCTTTTAATATTCTGAGGGGAAATAGAATTTGGGTTGTCCATTAATTGAACTCTGTTCTTACTATATGACTGAACTTTGCTGTTCACAATTTCCTGAATAGTATCTTTTATACCATTTCTTATGTGTAAATAATTGACAATATGCTACCTCTACCTAATCCAATCTCTATATGGACCTTTTGGTTACCAATAATTATGATTCTTTTATGAAAAAAAGTAAAAATGTTTTTGTTTTTTGTTTTTTTTTAAATTTTATTATTTTTATTTGCAAAACATATGTATGGGTAATTCTTCAACATTAACCCTTACAAAGCTTTCTGTTACAAATTTTCCCCCCCTACTTCCCACCCCTCCCCTAGATGGCAGGAAATCCACTACATGTTAATCATGATAAAAATGTTTAATAAAACTAAAAAAAGTACAGCTATAGCTATTTCCAAGTCAAGTTGGAACTTTTCAGTGGTATCTAAGAAGCATTACCAAGGTGGCAGTAGTAAGTAGGTAGAATTGGCGGAGATAAAAATGAATGAAGAGATTTATATTGTCTCTGAAGCACATACTGAATATTACAATGTCAGCTTTGTGGGTACTTTTGCTTCTAGAATAAAATACAAATTCCTCAATTTGATATTGAAAGGCCTTCATGATTGGACTCTAACCTACCTTTCTAGACTGATTATTACTGATTATCATATTACTCCTCTTTCTTTTCTCTACATGCCAACTAAATTGGCTTATTTGCTTCTCCCATTTATATAATGCCTTCTTCTAAGATCCCTTCTAGCTATTAATCCTATAAATTTAATCCTGTGACTTTTTTATTCTTTTAATTGTTGTTTAATTTCACCTTCATAGAACATAGTGTTTGTGAGTGGGTTGAAGGTGAGGTATTATTGTATTTCACAAGTGATTGATGAGCATTTTGAAAATTGTTATGAAGAGGAGAGATCTTGAATATTTTTTCGGTGAAGGAAGAGAAAAGAATAGATTGAAGGGAGGAGAATATTTACTCATGTAAAACTCCCTAACTGTAATAACTCAGCTGCTATGAAGATGTATTAGATGAGGGTTAAAGAAGGAGACTTACTCTCAAATCAAAAGCAACCATCTAATAGGGTAAAAATTAATCTAAGCCCAAATCAGATTCAGTAGGATGGGGGGGAAATATGAACTGGGAGCAGAAGAGCTTAAAATGTGTGGGTAAGGGCTAGTCTTATATCTAGACAATTTTCTACCAGTAACAGGTACTCCAAACTTCTCCTTATGGGGTGATTATGGAGGACAGGAGCAGACCAGTGTAAGGTGAGGAAGGGAATAAGCATTTATGTAGCCTCTATTGTGTGCCAGACACTGTGTCAAGTGCCTTTATGAATACTATCTTATTTGAATTTCACAACCAGCCTATGAAGTATTGTTGTTCAGTCATATCCAACCCCGTTTGGGGTTTTCTTGATAAAGATACTGGAGTGCTTTGCTATTTTCTCCAACTCATTTGACAGATGAGGAACTGAAAGAAAAGAGTTGACTTGCCCAGACTAGTAATTATCTGAGACCAGATTTGAAATTAGGAAAAGGAGTATTCCCGACTTCAGATCTGGCACTCTGCTGCCCTGCCTAGCTGCCGTAGCATGTGAAGTAGGTATTATTATCATTCCTCTCCCCCCCCAATCCCATCCCTGGTTTATATATAAGGAAACTGAAACAAACAGACATTAATTGATTTGCCCAGAATGGTACAGCTAATAAGTGTCTGATGCTGAATTTGAACTCAGATACTGAGTTCCAGGCCCAGCACTCTATTCACTGTGATACCACTTAATTTCAGGAGCAAGGGAAAAGGTTGCAAGAGTGTGTTTCCTATTTTAACTAATTATTTTTGCTAGTGATGTGCCATGACCTATAGTTTTGAATCTATTGAAAGCCTGCAAGAGCTCAGTACCCTGGGACAAAGTTCTGTTTTCCCTGCCCTCCTTAGGCCCTATCAAGGGCAGTCCATGCAAGAGAGGAGTTGTAGCTGAAGTGGAGATTAAAGTCCTGCTTGTTGGCTATGGCACACTGGGGAGGTCTTCATGATGAACTAGCAGATGAGAGATAGTGATCTACACCCTACCTCTGTCTCCAGGCGGACTTGAATCTGGCATTCAATATTTAAGGAATCTCTGGAGTCTGGGAGATACTCCACCAGTTTGTGCAGGAATAGGGAATTGGCCAAATCACTGTGCTCTTAAAAAAAAAAAAAAAAGCTCAGGGGCAGCTAGGTGGCGCAGTGGTTAGAGCACCAGCCCTGAAGTCGGGAGGACCTGGTTCAAATCTGGTCTCAGACACTTCCTAGCTGTGTGACCCTGGGCAAGTCACTTAACCCCAATTGCCTCAGAAAAAAAAAATTAAAAAAAAAAAAGCTCAGTAATAATGAAGAGAGGTGGATTGATCTCTTCATTTAGATTCCGACAAGTTTAATCTCAGCATGGTCAAGAATTTAGGGCAATGTAAGTCAGCTTTCAAGGCTTCTCCTATTGTCTTCATGAATCACCAGTGAGAAATCCAGCAACCAAGCTGGCCTGTTGTTCAGAAGTCCCAGAGAGGACTCCTTTTTAACAGCAGATAAGGGAATTATGGAAGTCTTTGGAAGAAAAGATCCTATTGTTGAGTTGTCCTATTGAATGATTTCCTCTAGAACCTTACAATTTGAACCTTGGCAAAAAGGCCTTTCATGTTAATTAATGACACCTGGGAAGGAAAGTACAGAGAGAAAACAATGGAACGATGCTTTCGTGTTTCAAATTGTGGTTCCTGGGAACTGATGAATGAAGGCAGCCTATTCAATTCTATAATTATGCCAAGAAGAGACACAACTAAGTGTTGGAACTGATAAAAAAACAAGCTCCAAACCTGAGTTTAAATCTTGAATGGGCTGTTTTCCTCTTTGTAAAATGGGGAAATATGTACCTTTGCAGGATTAGTTTGAGCATTAAATGAGATAATCTATGGAAAGCCCCTTGCAGACATTAAAGTGCCATATAAATGCTAGCTATCATCCAAGATAGATAATCAATAAGCAACAACAAAAAAATGCTGCAGCTATAGGATAGTCAGGTGGTGCAGTGGATAGAATACAGCCAAAAAGATTCATTTTTTAGTTCAAATCTAACTATAGATACTTATTAGTTGTGTGACCCTAGGCAAGTCATTTAATAACCCCATTTACCTCAGTTTCCTTATCTGTAAAATGAGCCAGAGAAGAAAATGGTAAACCACTCCAGTATTTTTGCCAGGAAAATCCCCAACGGAGTCAGACATGACTGAACAAAAATAACAAAATGTGCCAGACAGTGTATAAGTGCTGAATCCCATTATTTGGAGAATCTGCCTTTTTCAGGGAGTTGTGGAATCTCAGTGGTTTGGGGGTCAAGAAAGTAGTGACAATTAGAAGAGCAATCTCAAAGTAGATTCACGTTTTATTGAGAAGTTGTTACTTTGACACTTAGGGAGATTTCTGGTCCTGGAATTGGGAAAGATATGAATGTGAAATCTGAGGATGTGGTTATTGTGTGACCCAGACAGCTGTGCGACCCTGAATAAGGCACCAAATCTCACTCAGTTTAGGTTTTCTTGTCTATTAAATGTGAATGACATTGCTGACTCCACAGATTTGATTAAGGACAAAATGATATAATAATGAAAAGGGCTTTGTAAACTAAAGTTCTACATATGATCAATGCTAGCTATTATTATTAGCTAGAAAGTTAAGAAAGTTTTGGTAACAGTACATAGACAAAGGAGACCTATTTTCTTGCATGACTTGCTAAAGGATTGTCCACGTGTAAATTACACATGATCACTTATAACCTACCTTCCTCCCTCCTTTCCTTCCTTCCTTCCTCCCTCCCTTTCTTTCTTCCTCCTCCCTTCCCTCTTTCCCTCCTTCCCGCCTTCTCTCTCTCTCCTTCCCGCCCTTCCCTCCCTCCCTCCCCCCCCTCTCCCTCTCCCTCATTCCCTCCTTCCCCTTTCTCCATCCCTCCCTCCCTGCTTTCCTTCCTTCCTTCCTCTCTCCCTCCCTCCCTCCTTCCCTCTTCCCTCTCTTCCTCCCTTTTTATTCTGAATTCCACAATCATCAACAAACATAAACATCTCAATATACAAATAAGTATAAAAGACAGAATTACATATGTGTGAACTTGCCAGTCTATCCAAGTTCATTTGATATTACCTCACTTTACATATTGGTATATTCCAGTAAAACTGTTCTACTTGTTGAACTGGAACTCTGCACACCCAATATTTTGCCTCAATACTTCTGCAAAGACTGTCCTTCATTACTGGAGCATACTTCCTCACTTTTGCCTCTTGCAATTTCTGGCTTCTTTCAAGATTCAACTCATATGCTGTCTCTTACCTGATCCTCTAAGTTATTTTCTCTCTTATTAAATTATCATGTTTATACTGAGTCTTTTCCTGTTATATCCCATATAGTAGAATATTTCCATAGGTAGACCCTCTAAAGAGTTGTTTTATGCTTTGTCTTTCATTCCCCAGCACCTAACACATTCCCTTCTTTTCAGGTTGTAGGTACTGAATATACATTTAAGAAACTAGTTTAGAATGATGATCATATTAGGCCACTCTAAAAAGCACAGATCCTGATTATTGGGACAGAGCACTATAATGAAGAATACTTATCTGGGGGTCATGGCTTAATAATGTTTTAATTTCTTCTACCTTTGTTCAAGCTCCCATGCTATGAAAATGGAGAGAAGGAAGAAGAGATAATAATTCTCTTAGGAATATTGTTTTTTTTCCATGATTCTGGTTAACAGATTTTTTTTCCCCACCAAAACAATCAGGAAAATCCCTATGCGGGAAATGGATTGAACTTTATGATCATAGAACTGGAAAGGATCTCAGAGGTCATTTAGTCCAAACCCCTCATTTTACAGATGAAAAAACATGGAGACTTAAAGAAATTATTAAGTAATTTACCCCTAGTCATACAGCATGAAAGGTAGGTTTTGAACTCAGGTCCTCTTTTCATTATGTTCCATTACCTTCTAATAATATATGATGAGCCTTTCTGAATGCTTCTGAATATGTAGGTGCCATTCCATGACTCCTGTATCCTCTTTCGTTTTCTCTTGGCCTACAGAAGAATTCATTAAAATGTCTTCACACCAAATCTCCTGAGGCTGATTCTCCAGGCCATTTTGAAATCATACCCAAAGTAAATTCCCTTCACACATCCAGTCAGACTCCGAGTGGCTGTTCCCTTTCAGCTTGCCTTGGAAAAAAAAGAAAAGATCCTGGCCATCTATGACAGATGGAGGTAGCTTGATTGAATCTAAAACTATTGAATAATACAAACTCATGAAAAATAAATTCGTTCAGAGGAGTAAGCTTTTCCACGGCAGCCTGTCCCTTCATATTTTCCTGACGGGATGTCTGATTTATGATGGCAATTCCTCTTAATTTCCTATTATGGATAATTTTTTTCCTTCTTCATATAGTAGGAAAGATTTTATTGGGCACAGAAAGGAAAAGGAGATATCCACAGACATTAAACTGATGCCAGCCCAGCATTTTGAATTGCCCCTTGAACATAAGCTCATGTAAAAGTTAATCAGTGAGAAGACTGATTGTACTGTGTGCAGTTAGGATCAAGGTCCATATTCAAGCCCTGACTGAAAAGGAGAGCGCATCTAACAGCAACAAGATGGGAAACATCTTTCTCTTCTCTTCTCCCTTCCCCTCCCCTCCCCTTCGAGGTCTTCCTCTCCCTTCCACTGTCCTCCCTTCCCTTCCACTGTCCTCCCTTCCTCTGCTCTCCCTTTCTTCCTCTCCCTCCCTCCCTCTCCCTCTTCCTCTCTCTCTCCCTTCCTCCTTTTCCCTCTCCCTCTCTCTCTTCCTTTCCCTCCTCCCTCTTCCTCTCCCTCTCCCCCTCTCTTTCTTCCTCTCCCTCCTTGTCCCTCTTTCTTTCCCTCTCCCCCATCCCTCTTCCTCTCCCTCCTTCTCCCTCTTCCTCTCCCCTCCCCCCTCTCTCTTCCTCTCCCTCCTTCTCTCTCTTTCTCTCCCTCTCTCTCTTCCTCTCTCAGGTTCTCTCATTCTCTCTTGTTTTTTTTCTCTCTCCTGTTCTCTGCCTCTTTCCGTGTCTTCTGTTTTTCTGTTTGTCTGTCCATCACACACATACACACACACACACACACACTCAAAGGGATGCTTCAAACACAAGAGAAATAAACCGGCACCATTTTCAGACAAACCTAACTCACACAGCTGACTTCTCTCCACATTCTCATTCTGGGCAGAGGCGGTACAATATTTGCTGTTTGCAATCCAAATATTGTCCTGTGGCCTGGGGGGGGGGCGAGAATAGCAGCCAAAACTGAGGGATGGGGTGGGTAGGAGGCCCACGGCTGCTCCATGAGCTACGCAGAAAATTGAACGAGATCTACCATTCAGCCACATGAATTTGGAGGGCTCGGCCAGCTCTATTTTATCTTTGGTGGAAAAGAAAGACAGCACCTTATACATCCTCTTCCCTGTTTTTGTTTGTCTCCTGAAATGTTTGCATTTGTTGATGATTGTAAAGTTCATACTGCACACACACACACACACACACACACACACTTATTTTTTTTTAGAGGTCTAAAGAAGGACCCAAACCAGACCTGGCTCTCCAAGCTTGAGGTGACAGTGTGGTTGAGTGGAATGAACGCTGGATTTCCCATCAGAAGGACTGGGTTTGGATCTTTGCTCTCTTTCTGACTACAGGTATAACCTTTGGGTGAGCCACCAGATGACTTTTAATTTTAGCTTTTATAATCTCTGATACCGTGGAACAGAACACTGAATTTGCAACCAGAGGACCTGGTTCCAAGTGCCATCTCTTGTCATCTGCTACCTATGGGACCTTAGACAAAACCCTCCAACTCCCTGGCTCCACTTTCCTCATCTGTACAATGAAAGGGTTGGACTAGACGGCCTCGAAGGTCTCTTCCACTTCTGAATCTCTGAAACTATAAAACCCACATTGATTATGTCATGGAAAATTTGGTGGTTAGGTTCCAATAAGAAGCTACACTCACCTTCTTGACTTTAAGATCAGTTCCATTTCTCATTTTTTCCCTACATAAGTATATAATTAAGCAAAATGAACCAACACATTGGTGATACCTGATAGTGTATGAATTATCACACATCTATAAAATATTAGCTCTTTACTGAGAGGAGACTTCATTTCATCACAAGTCCCCTGAAGTTAAGATCGCTTGCTGCATTCATCAAAATTTTGATGCTTTTCAATGATTTTTTAAAATGTTGTTGTGGTTATTGTGTAAACTTCATCTGTTTCAGGGAGTTCAGAGTCTGGCTCGTTTGTCCTACATGAATTTCCTTAACACCTCTACCTCACAAAAGAAGTAAGGGGTCAGGAAAGAAAGACTACACATTTTCCCAGTTTCTCTTACTTTTTCATATTAATAATTTTTTTAATGAAACAATGCAGTTCATTTACATTTATTTACCATTGTTTGTTCAGCTGTCCCCTAAGTGACAACCATCTATTTATTTTTAGTTTTCTGCTACTACAAAAGCTACTACTACAAGTTTTTTGTGCATATGGGTCCTTTCTTTATTATTCTTGTCTTCCTTGGGTTATATTGCTATTATATTTAATGACTTGTCTAGGATAGTTCCAAATTGTTTTCCTTAATGATTGAAATAATTCACAGCTCCACCAAAAATGCATTCCTACATGTCTTTCAATATTTACAATTTTCATTTAATATCATTTCTGAAAATCTGAAAACACAGCTACATTCTATCACTATTTCCAGTTAACTATTAAGCCTAGGTATCTCTTGCCAAGTTGTAACCTTGAACAGACAACACTGTCACTGGGGTCATCTCCTTGTAAAGACAATTTAGTTTTTAACCAAGAATAGACAATTTTGTTAATGGCAGTAGGCCAATTTCTCAATCCAATCACATCACTTATTGTTATGCCCTTTTTTGAGATCCAATATTTGTTGAATCATTTTTAAGGCACTTCTGATTCTTTGTAACTCCATATTTTGGGTTTTCTTGGCAAAGATATTAGGATGTTTTGCTATTTCCTTCTCTAGCTCATTTTACAGATGAGAAACTGAGACAAACAAGGTTAAGAGACTTGCCCAGGTAACATAGCTAGTAAGTGTCTAAGGCTGAATCTGAACTCAGAAAGATGAGTTCTTCTGATTCCAAGCCCAATGTTCCATCCACTGTACTACCTTGTTACCCTGAGATCCACTATACTGGATTGAAAAAAATCCTGATGCTTATTATCTATGACCATGGGCAAACCATTTCACTCTCAACAGCCTCAGTTTCCTCATCTGTAAAATGAGAGCAGGTTGAACTTAAAGTCCCTTTTAGCTCTATATCTGCTATCCTCTGACTTTCAATTAAAAAACCAGGACTTGAGAATGAAGATTTGCTATTCAATAGATAAAACAGGATTTTTTTTTGCCAACAGGCCTGGGCAAGATACTGTTGATGAGAAATTGCTTCAAGAACAAATTGCATTCCTGCTAAAGATGTGTCCTATAATCCTCATACAAAACTTGTGATGAACAGGAAAGTCTGAAGTTATAAACTCCTTAAATTAATTGAAGTGTTATTATTGCAGTACTGCATTTCAAAAATGATTACTTGAATATTTTGGAACAAAAATAAAAGGGCCTCAATCACAGGCTTGATTTCTTCCAGGGCTTGGCTTGAGGGCTATTATTGATAGCTCTTGGGGAATTCGGACTCTGACTCTCCTATCCTTCATGAACTCTAATGATAACCCTCCCTCTCAAAAAAAGCTGAGGAGCAGGGAAGAGGAGCTGCACTTGCTTTGATTGAGTCACTCACTAGAAGTGAACCAGTTTTCTGGAGATGGGCAAAGAACAGAGACTGTGTTCTAGAGCCCACTTGGGAACATGGTCTGGTAAAGTTTGTTACTTAGTCTTGAGGATATTGATCCTAATAGGGATGGTGATCGTGGTGTGGATTGCCTTTGCCATTTTGAAAGGAAGCCCAATGATTCCATCGCTGATGAGTGCAACAAGAAACTGTCTCTTAAGATTGTGTACATCACTAGTGTCTGCATTTGCCTGTATGATATCACAACATAGAGGAAGCCAACATATTCCTGATGGCCCTTTCTATGACAAAGTTATTCCTCAGATAACATGATTTTAAGGCTTCTCATCATTTTCTAGACTTTACAGTCTTGCCTTAGCTGCTTCCTTCTTCCTTTGTCTTGCAGGGATCTTTTCCCATTGGTGAAAATGGGAAATTGGGGGCTTCCTGGAGCCTCCATTTTGAGGAAGGGTACAGACCCTGTCCTTCATTCTCCGGACTTCACCACCATTACCCGCCCCCAATTTTCTACTCTGTATTTTTTCTTTTTTTTTTTTTCTTTTTTTCTTTTTGTTTTTGCTGAAACAATTGGGGTTAAGTGACTTACTTAAGATCACACAGCTAGGAAGTGTTAAGTGTCTGTGATCAGATTTGAACTAGGTCCTCCTGACTTCAGGGCTGGTGCTCTATCCACTGCACCACCTAGCTGCCCCCTCTACTCTGTCTTTTCAACATGATAAAAACTAATTTCTATTTCCCTTATGAAGACCTTTACTGAACTCTTTCTGAACCTTGTGAACGGATACCACCACAAATTTTAATGCTTAATTAATAGCTACTTGTGGACATTTACCTGAACAGGTAGCATGTATAGTTTAGCACAGGACAAATAGAAGGCACTATTTATGCTGCCTCCCCCATTAGAATAGATGGACCTCAAGAAAGGTTTATCTCATTTTTTATTTGTATCCCCAGGGCCTGCCATAGTATCTAGAGCATGGTCGGGGCTTAATAAATGTTTAGTGATTGATTGGAAGTCAGGAAAATTGATAACTAAGTAATGCACTTGATAGAATGCTGGCCTTAGAGTCAAGAGGACCTGATTTCAAATCTGGCCTTGGACAGTTAGTGGCTGTATAACCCTGGATAAGTCGCTTAACCCTGTTTATCTCAATTTCTCATCTTAAAATGAAATGGAGAAGGAAATGGCAAATCACTCCCCCTAGAAAACATCAAAATGGCAGCACATGTTAGGTCTGAGATGAAAGAACAATGACAAAATAACATATTAGTTCATGATGCTAGAAAATAGTCAATAATGTCTTAAAATGACTCAAATTAATTTATGCTGGCTGTATATCACATCTATCTATAATCTCTCTCTCTCACTCTCTCTCTCTTTCTCTCTCTCTCTCTCTCTCTCTCTCTCTCTCTCTCTCTTTCTCTCTCTCTCTCTCCCCCCCTGTCTTTCTGTCTCTCTGTCTCTGTCTTTCTTTGTCTCTGTCTCTCTGTCTGTCTCTCTCTCTCTGTCTTTCTGTCTCTGTCTTTCTGTCTGTCTATCTCTAGCTCTGGCTCTCTCTCTGCCTCTGCCTCTATGTCTGTTTCTCTCTCATGCCTCAGAAGACAAAGGAAGAATCCTGAAGAAGAAACACCTTTCTGAATACAAGTAGTGAAATGGGGACCAAAATAGACACTTAATGGTCATAATAGATATGTGGTCACTGTTTAGTTATCTCATTGAAAATTAAATTGAGAAATCAAAAAGATGCTAGGGTGAGTGACAAAGGAAGCTTAGCAATCCCAATGACCTAAGAAAAGCTAGGTTTTTGGAATATGCGCTCCCAGAAAGACAGGCAAACTAGGATCACACAGAGAAGCCTATCATTTGAGTTGATTTGGCTGCTTGTGTCAAGCTCCTACTGAAGTTAGTGGGAATAGGGCAAACATATTCTGAGAGGCAGAAGGTGCCCTTAATGATCAGCTATGACAGAAGGTACCAGGCAGGGCATGGCCACGAATGGATGAGGCTTTTCAGTAGAGCAGAGAGAGCTATTATTCTTTATCTGTCTGGGACTGTGGGAGTTAGAGGTGACCTAGAACTGATCCTAACTGTTGGCTTGATATTTTTTTTTGGGGGGAGGATTTTAAATCCTTTTAGGAATATAGATAAACAATTTAGTATATTGGCTTTTAGTAAGCCATTTGCTGATATTTCATGAGGTTTTATTTGCTGATGGAAACTAGAATTCTGGATTCAGGAGTTCCAATAGTGGAAGATAATGCTAATCCTCTTATATACTTCTATAGTGTGGGTGGGTCTGATGCCATCACCCTACCCAGGTTTGATTTTGGGATGAAATGAGGCACTAATAAGTCATTTAATATTTAACAAAAGAAGGTTTACTTTACCTTAACTCAAGGGTATGCAAAAGTGGCATTAATCATTATTATAATAACACAATGGCATTCAATCACTGCAGACTTGTCCTCCCCTTGGTTCCAGTGGAGATATGTGTAGTCAGCAGGACAAAGAATATTGAATCTTGTAGTCTTCAGCCATCTACCAACCTAGCGGGACTTTAATTCTAAGTGAGTGGGACAGTTTATGCTTTTAAGTGACCAGGAAGTTGTATCGGGGAGGTGGGGACTGATCAATTCCTGGGTTTAGCTTTATTACCTTTTGGAAAAAAAATGATCCCTGTTGTGGGGAAAGAGAGGAATCATATAATATCCTACATAATTAAGATTGGCTATTAACTCTTAGGGTTCATCAAGAATAGCTCAATAACAAACCAAGAAGTAGCATAGTATACTGTATATAAATTGGCCTTAGAATCAGAAAATATTAGGCCTAGTCTTTCTCCTGACACATTCTAGATGTGTGGCCCTGGGTAAGCCAATAACCTCTTAAGCAGTTTTCTAAGATTTTAAGCTGTAGACTTGATGTAGATTTTCATTGGTAAAGAGTTTTCTCTAAGGAAATTCCCTATATCAATATAATAATAACTCCAGGTTAAAGAACATAATAAAAGGGGGTATTATCTTTGTCATTCAGAAAGAATGAAACAATTAAGCTTTATGCATAGAAATCTTGCCTTTAAGATGAGTTTATCTATAAATGGATATGGCTTAAAATACTTCTATGTATACCTTTTCTTTGGGCTATAAGCCATCCTAAGTCCTGGCCGTCCCAGATACATAGCTACATTACAAAGGAGCTAAATCAATTGTGGCAGGTGAGAGATTGAGAAGAAAAAAAAGAAAACTTCTAAAATGGGTTCAATAAACAGGTCTGAAAGTTAGAGGAAAGGTAGAGGGAAGATTTCTGATGAAGAATTACTTAAGGGTATTGAGAGTAGACTTTACTTGTAGTCATATTTTAGATCTAAAGAAATTGGTTTTCTACTCTCTCTTTCACCTCCTTCATGGAGATTTCAAGGCCAGAGCAATTGGTCAATGGTACTAATAAGACCATTGTTCTCTCCTTTTTCTTAAGCCCCATTTTCTTATGGGAGGAGCTATTGCAGCCCATGAGCTCCCCAAATCTAGGATGTAAAGTGGAATCTTCCTATTATCAGTCTCTAAGAGGTCTGGACTAACTTTAAGCAAAATTGAAAAATAAATGATTTGATGATCTTTCATCTCCCTTTCTTCATCATGCTTTTCTCTTACCTCTTGACCCTCCTTCTCTTTACTACTTATATATCCAACAATCTCAAGCTGCCAATAGTCTCCCACTCAGGCTTTCCCTTCCTTCAAAGAGTCCCATGTTCCAAAATTACCTCTTTTCTTTCTATGTGACCCCATCAAAACTATCATTTCCTCAGGGCTGCTGATCTTAGCTAAGTCTTTAAAGGCAACTAATTTTATTAAATTAATTCAGATTATGTCCCCATTGACTAGTAGATACTCCCCCCATAACCCTTCTAATTGTATTTGCATTTTAAAGAGAACATTATTAACTCAACTACATTAGGGAAGTTCTGGTGTTTAGAGACAATAAAGAAATAAAATTCTAACCCTTTGTTTATGGTGCCTGGATGTTAATAATCTAAGATGACTAGATATTAATTTTTAAAATTTCCCTCCAGACTTTATTAGGTGAGAGACTAGCTCCAGAAATATGTAGAAGAGAGATAAAAACTTATTCTCTGATTATTTGACAAAAAAAGAGAAGAGTGAGTGGGAAAAAGAAGAGCTGTCATTCTAGAGAGAACAAAGTAGATCTTAGGAACATTGGGAACCTTGTAAAAGGAGAGAGGAAGAGAGAGACAGGGAAACATGCAGAAAGGATCATGTAAGGTGCTGAGATAAGTCCTAAGGCTTGATGGGTCCTTGGCAGCTGGAAAGGCTATGAGTATAGGCTTCTTGGTGATAATAATGATGAGGATGATAGATATTTGCATAGTGTTTTATGGTTTTCAAAGTTTTTATAAATATCTCATTTGACTTGATTATTATTACAACATTCTGGTGAGCCAGGTACTATAATTATCCCCATTTTACAGGTAAGGAAACTGAGGCTGAGAAGGATTGAGGGACTCCAGGCCCAAGGCTCTCTCTACTGCACTACTTTATTATGCTAGACTCACAGAGATCATTGTTGTTTGTCCTTGGTTCTTGGAGAGGACCATGAAATCCTGGAGGGGATGCCATGACGTACAAGTGAATTGGGCTCTACAAGGTCACCTGCCTCACTTTCCCTTCAGAGCCATCTGGGTCCAGTGGCCAGATAGAGATCAGGATGACTGGAGATAGCCCTGGATGCAGTGATGACCTTTTTAAGCTAGGGTCTTCAATAGGTCTCAGTTTGACTAAAGCTTTCCCCATTGAGTGATTAGGATATGAACAACTGAGGCAAAGAATCCTCTTTCACCTAGTCCAAAAAAGAAAAAAAATCTAAATATATAAATCACTCAATAAATAAATAGATAAATCAATCCAGGAGGGGAAGATGCTTAGGATTTCTGGCCATTACATATGTATGTATCTATGTATGTCTTCAGAGGACAACTCTAAGTAGGGAGAGTTTTCTCACCAAAGGGTTTTCTACCAAGTGATAATTTTTCTAAGCTCAACTATTCATGGAAACTACTTACTAAATCAGAGAAAAGACTACTTAGTAGTAGTCACAGCACCTCTCTAATTGCCAATTAGTATTAAATAAAAAATCCTTTTTATTTCTTTATTTCTTTTAAAGTTCTACTTTTCTTGCCTCCTTTCATTCTTCCTAATCCAATTAATATAAACATTACTGATTAACACAAATGAGTAAATTAATCATTCAATAATTACTATGAACTTAACCTTTTTAGAAATGGAACCTCTCCCCTGAAACCCTTCTCTCTCCCTTCCCTCCCCTGTTCTTTACCTTTGGCCATTTTTTGACAGGTATCTTTGTGGCCACACCTATGACTTACTGACTCCTTTGTCATTTTCTAGTTTAGGAGTTATAATCAAATTAACATTGTCTTTATTACTGGAAAAAAAGATCTGACAATTTACTCTTCTATAGTTATATTTACCTTTCCAAGTCAAAATGTACCTTTTTAATGTGTGATCTTTATAAGAATGCAAGGATCTTGAAGTCAGGAACTGTCTTTCACTGTTGTATTTCTATTCCCAGTTCTTGGTATAGCACTTAGCACAGAAGCAAATGCTTATTATGTGGTTTTTTTTATTCATTCAGGAAAGAGTAGCAATCTGCATGGCTTGAGGAAATACCCACATTGAAAAAAAATCTGTTATCTTTTGTTTTATTTTTTATTTTTTGCCTGATCTTAAATTATTGTGTCTTGAGTAGTGATTCAAGTTGGGAAAACTGAACCCAATGAGAGAAATGATTAGGAATAACTAATAATTTGGGGAGATCCAGAGTTTCCCCTCTTTGTAAAATCTTCATTTCCAAATATTAGTCTGAGATTGAATTGGCTTTCTCCTCAATTGTGGCCAGATCCCACAAAAACCTTCTCTACACTGATTGAGGTGGGGATAAATTCTTTGATAAAATGACAACATTATCTCTAAAGTCCCCTCACCTTTTATATTCCTATGATGCTGCAGAACCCAGGCATTATTAGTCTCTACAAGTCTCATTGAGTCTCATTTGTCAAACCTTTGGAGCAAAATGTAAAACCTGTTTAGCTGGATGGTTTTGAAATTATGTAGTCATTTGCATTTTATTAATTATTTATATAATTAATTAATTCATACTTATCTTTTAGGATTGTTAAGATACTGAATTCAATAGTGCATTGCCAAGTGCTCTGGGCTTTTAGAAAGAAAACCACTTTATAAATGCAAATTATTATGATTTTTATTCTCACTTCTGCTACTGATTCTGTATGACTTTGGGCAAGTCATTTCATATCTGCACACTTCCAGTTTTCCATCTGCAAAGAGGTGATAATAGCTTTTGCTAATCTACCTTATAATTTCACTATGTGAAGTAATGAATGGCTATACATGATTCTTGTGTTCTAAATATTATTATGCCATTTCACATTTGATATCAGTTGGTGCAAAAATTAAGCCTGCTGGAAAAAAAGATTACATTCACTATACTTGTTACCTTTCTTAGTGTTCTGCTGATACTTAATAATCCTTGAGAATAAAAATTATACAGGTGTATCAGTTAGCAAGGAACTCAAGAAACATAAAAGGGAGAGACTACAGAGCTTAGGATAGGCAAAGAGATGTGGTGAAATAAAAGATGAATGGACATGAAGTCAAGACTTGAATCTGAATCTTGGTTTGGCAAAGATACTGTGTGACCTCACAGACAGTATGATCTTCAGGGTCACCAAAAGTTGGATATGACTGAATAGGAACAACACCAAAATGGCACCTATCTCCCTGGATTGTTGTGAGAATTAAAGAAGATAATATTTGTAAAATTATTTTGTAAGCCTTAAAAGACTATGCAAGTAGATCCTGAATTAGATCAAGAATGATAATTATTATAATAATTAAAAATCACAATAGTACATAATGTAATTACTATCATATAAGCATAACTGATTTAATTATTGTGAGTAACAATGTAATCAATTATTACTATTAATTCTGTAGGTGGTCATATATTCAAATTCTCACTATTTAAAATTATAACAACAAAATATGGTAATTGATTCCAACTCAATGGAATCATGCAATTGCATATTAAAATAATGTGACCACTTCAGGGGATTCATTATTTTCACTAATTGGGACCTGAATTTATAAATGCTATCAATCATCATCATTATCACCACAACTACCATCACCACCACCACCACCACCATCATCATCATCATTACAAATGTTTGTTTATTACTGGCTATTATTTTGAAAAACATTAGGGACTCAGACAAATTGTTTAAAATTTTGAGCAAGCATGCAGGGCAGTTTCCTGACAGAGTAGAAAGAGAAACTAGCAATCTAGTAGTTTAGGTTCAAGGTTTAGCTCTATCATTAATTAATTGGATGACCTTGAGTAGTTTATCTTTTTGGAAGTGTCTCCTCATCTTCCAAATGAAGAGATTGGATTATATAATTTTCAAAGTCTGTTCTGTTACTCTAATAAAATCTATTATAATCAAGCAAATATTATCATGTTTGCAAATATTATCCACTTTGCAAATGGAGAACCTGAGACCCAGTCATAATACCCATTTTTATAGAGATAAAGCAAAGAGAATTTAATCAAGGTGAACAACTAAACTGATAGATTAAGTTAACTGCTGAATGAATCTATTTTACTATTAACAACTAATTATTAAATTAGGATTCAGGCTTTTCTCTTTTATTTCCTCATTTACCAGCCCTTGTAAAAAGTCATTCTCTGGAAGACATGACTGATTAATGAGATTGTCCTAACCCTTAGTGTATATATTCTTCAATCTTTTTTTTTTTGGGGGGGGGTGTTTACTTGAATTTTTATTTTTTTGAAATTTTTATTTTTAAAGCTTTTTATTTTCAAAACATATGCATAGATAATTTTCAACATTCACCCTTGCAAAACCTTGTGTTCCAAATTTTTTCTCCCTCCCTTCCTCCTATCCTCTTCCCTAGATAGCAAGTAATCCAATATATGTTAAACATGTGCAATTCTTCTACACATATTTTTACAATTATGATGCACAAGAAAAATAAGATCACAAAGAAAAAAAATGAGAAAGAAAACAAAATGCAAGCAAACAACAAAAAAGTGAAAATACTATGTTGTGATCAGCACTCAGTCCCCATAATCCTCTCTCTGGGTGCAGATGGCTCTCTTCATCACAAGACCCTTGGAACTGGCCTGAATTATCTCATTGTTGAAAACAGCCACGTCTGTCAGAATTGATCATCATAACCATTTTTCTTGCACAACAATGATAAGTGTGGAAATATGTATACATATATTTGATTTGTCAAGTATTTTAACATAATTAACATGTAGTGGATATCCTGCCATCTAGGGGAGGGATAGGGAGTGTGGGGGGGAATTTATAACAAAAAGCTTTGTAAGGGTCAATGTTGAAGAATTACCCATACATATGTTTTGCAAATAAAAAAATAATAATAAAAAAGAATTGATCATCATATAATCTTGCTTTTGCTGTGTACAATGTTCTCCTGGTTCTACTTACTTCACTTAGCATTAGTTCATGTAAGTCTCTCCAGGTCTCTCTGAAAGCAACCTGCTGATTGTTCCTTATAGAACAGTAATATTCTATAACATTCATATACCATAACTTATTCAGCCATTCTCTAACTGATGGGCATTCACTCAGTATCCAATTTCTTGCCACTACAAAAAGGGCTGTGACAAATATTTTTACATATGGGTTCCTTTCTTTTCTTTAAGATCTCTTTGAGATATAAACCCAGTAGAAACCCTGCTGGAT
Organism: Myrmecobius fasciatus; assembly: GCA_023553655.1. Lineage (NCBI taxonomy): Eukaryota > Metazoa > Chordata > Mammalia > Dasyuromorphia > Myrmecobiidae > Myrmecobius > Myrmecobius fasciatus. Next base: position 224,626 of record JAJPUD010003153.1, on the reverse strand, counting down.
CAAAGGGTATGTATAGTGTGATAGCCCTTTGGATATAGTTCTAAATTGCTCTCCAAAATGGTTGAATCAGTTCACAACTTCACCAACAATGTATTAGTGTCCCAGTTTTCCCACATCCCCTCCATATATTCTTCAATCTTGAGCAGGACCTCACCCAACTAGGAGATTTTACTTATGTTTAGAACATAAAAAATACTGTCAGGTTGAGTTCTTACCCCTGAGGAGAACCCTTGTCCTTGTACCCTTCTCTTAGGATTTAGAATAACCCAGCTCATGAAGCTGGGGTGAAGAAGATGAATTCTCCTGTCCAGACTGCTAGAAGCTGCTAACTCTTATGATCAAGCCACAATCCATCAAGAGCTGGATTCCTAACTCATCTCTTCATTAAATGTCCATCAATCAGGGTTGATTTTATTTTCCTTTTCAAAAAATATTTAAACGGGGGGGGGGGGGACGGAGCCAAGATGGCGAACTGCAGACAGCTTTCTCTGTGAACTCCTGAGATCTTCCCTCAGACCCAGACAAAGTGAGCCTTCGAACTGGTTTTGGAGTGAGGGCTCCGCCAAACATTTGGACTACAATGCACTTCTATCAAAAATCTACCTTGAAAGAACTCCGGAGAAGGTTAGCCTCAGGGGAAGTCAGCCACTGGTCTCCATCAGAATCCAGCCTGGGTGGAAGTCAGGGCTGCGATAGAGGGGCGGATTTTAGGCACCCGGGAAGCCCCTGGGAGACGCCTGGGCCACTTTGCTCTGCTTGCGGGCAGGTGCTTTGGCAGATCTGCCTTTGGTAAAGGGTGGATCGAGAGCAGCTGAAAACGTGGTCCTAGTTCGAATCTAGCCCGACCAGCCTCAGACCGGAAGTCAACTCGGCAAACTGCCCCAGGGCAAATACAAATTGTTGCAGTTTTTTCTGCTGGGGAACGATATCCCAACTTTAAATCATGAGCAAGAAGAAGAGAGCTCTCACCATAGAAAGCTTTTACGGAGAAAAAATAGAACAGTCCCCAGATCCTGACGTTATGAAAACAATCCCAGATGAAGCCACAAAGGCAAACTTAAGTTGGTCTCCCTTTCAGAAGGCTTACCTGGAAGATTGCATTAAGAATCTCAAAAGAGAGCTAGAAGAAGAATGGGGAAATAAATTGAGATCAGTGCAACAGAAATATCAAAAACTGGAAAATAGGACTGGTGAATTGGAAAAAGAAAACAATTCACTGAAAAACAAAATTGGTGAATTGGAAAAAGACAACAATTCACTGAAAAATAAAACTGGCAAAATGGAAAAATAATGCGTTGAATCAAGAAATTCAACTGGCCAGCTACAAAAGGAGCTAAAAAAGATAACTGAAGGAAATAATACTTTAAAAATTAAAATTGAACAAATAGAAGTAAATGACTCAATAAGACTTCAAGAATCAGTCAAACAAAAACAAAAAAAAATGAAAAAATAGAAGAAAACATGAAATATCTCCTAGGAAAAACAACTGACTTGGAAAACAGATCCAGGAGAGACAATTTAAAGATTATCGGACTCCCTGAAAGCCACGATGAAAAAAAGAACCTGGATGCTATCTTCCAGGAAATCATGAAAGAGAATTGCCCTGATGTTTTAGAATCAGAAGGCAAAATTGGCATTGAAAGAATTCACCGATCACCTCCAGAAAGAGACCCCAAAATTAAAACCCCAAGGAATATCGTGGCCAAATTTCAGGACTATCGCACCAAGGAAAAGATATTGCAAGCAGCTAGAAAGAAACAGTTCAAATACCGAGGAACTGTAATTAGAATTACACAGGATCTGTCAGCTTCCACTTTAAAGGATCAAAGGGCCTGGAATCAGATATTCCGAAAGGCAAAAGAACTTGGATTACAGCCAAGAATAAGTTATCCAGCTAGAATGAGCATCATCTTCCAGGGAAGAAGATGGTCATTCAATGATACAGGAGAATTTCACCTATTTCTAATGAAAAGACCAGATCTGAACAAAAAATTTGACCTCCAAACACAGAACTCAAGAGAAGCATAAAAAGGTAAAAAGGAAAACTCTTGAGAATTATATTTCTACTATAGATATCCTTAAAGAATGGGGGTATAATTTGATTTTTCTTTGATAATAATGGAAAAGAAATTAGAGGTGGAAGGGATACCATACTGAAAAAAATATTTAAACCTTTCAGGTTTTCCATGGTTTTGTCTGGTTACTGAAGGAAACCACTGACCCTCAATTTATTCATTACTGGCTTGTCTAATTAATAAATTGATTATTAATTACTTAGAGATTCTGTTTCTCAGGGTTCTTTCTTTCATTGCACTATTTACCCTTTACCTTCTCTCTTCCTCCCCCATTTCTCTCTCCATTTGTTCTCTTTCCTAATATATACATTTAGGATGCTTTAAAAAAAATCTCAAAGCAGTGAGAAATTTACCTGAATTGACTATATTTTTTTAAACAAACGGATCTATTTACTATCTAAACTACATGAGTGGTAGGGATGAGGAAAAGGATGCATAATGACCTCTTCCAGCCTTAAGAAAGTATAAAGCATAATCTTCAGCTTTTCAGAACTGGGTACCATCCGTTTGTCGATCGGTAGTGAGTAGAATTGGGCACTAGGTGGCACCATAGTGCATAGAGTGCTGGACCAGGACTCAGGAAAACTCATCTTCTGAAGTTCTAACCTGGTCTCAGACACTTACTAGCTGTGTGACGCTGGGCAAGGCATTTAACCCTTTTAAAGTCAGTTCCCTCATCTGTAAAGTGAGCTGGAAAGGGAAATGGCAAAGCACTCTAGAATTCTTGCCAAGAAAACCCAAATTAGGACAGGAAGAATAAGACACGATTGAAGTGACTGAACAAGAGTGAATAGAATTGTCTTTGTACTTGGGGCTCATTGACTTTGTCTCTGTTACAGGAACTGTCCTTCCTCAGATTTGGAATTGCCATACTAGAACTCCAGAGGTTATTTACTTTTGGTCTCTTGGCCTGTAATTCATATAACCTCACACCATAGAAACATACCACTTTAATGTCAGAATGAACATCTTCCCTTTGCTGAACAAAATTTCTTATTACAGCAATCCAGCTAAGTGCAAATCCAGCCTTTGATGGAAGAGCTCAAGACATGAAGAATTCAATATTTCCCAGAGCAGCCCATTATACTCTTGTACGGTTGAATCGTTAGGAAATTGTAGCAGTTTCTGGGATTATTTTCCCAACTCATATTTGCATTGTCAGGCTGAGTTCTTAGGATATGGCTAATTACATATTCCCTCATGAGTCTAGCAATAACCTTGAGGGGCTGGAGGAATTTCTCTTGTACTGTTACTTACGATCTTCTATCTGATATATAGTCCCTTTTAATATTTATGAGTTAATATAATTTATAACCAGTTAGTATCAGTTGAAAAAAAAAGAGATATTTAGTGTGAAGGGATATCAAAAACCTGTGAAAAGGTTGTAGGTGAGGTATTAACAAAAATGCTCAAAGGATCACAAGTTAGGAAGTTTATTACTCATAGGTGTTTAAGCAGATAGGTGTGCAATGCAGATTTATCAGCCTTTTGTCCCTTGGGAAAGTATGAATTAGTGGTCTTGGGGAGTGGTGGAATAAATACTCAAAGTAAGAGCCCAGAACCCAGTTGTTTCTTCATGGATTCACAGAGAATATATTAGAACAAGTCAGTCAATTGGTAACCCTGACTTTGGCCTCCGTTTATCAATCACAAGGGCATTGTGATGAATTGGATGAAGTTTGTCAAACTGTGATCAAGAGAACTTTTGATTAAATCAGATTGGGTACCTAGGAACTTCCTGGCATATAGATGAGTCAATCACTGGTCAAACATGGAATTACTTCTGTCAGTGTGGGTCTAACAATATGTCCAACTTCACAGGACCAAAGTATAGCAATCTCATAAGTCAGGAGAATCCTCTACCTTCTACAAATCTTGGTCTTTGTGGAAAATGGACTTTGGAAAGTAGTTGCTATAAAACCTTCCCCTAACTAAATTCACTTTTGGATGTGATGTGGCCAATGGATAAATTCTTTCCTAGCAGATAATGTCTTGGCTATTGGGTTAATTCAGTGGTAGACTGGGTCAAACAGGTCACTTGGCTATTTCACAATCTCCTCATCAGACTCCTCAGTGACCTTGGCTGTTGCAACTACTGGAAGATTCTATTACTACTCCAGTTACTGGATCTTAAATTATTCTTACTTTTCAAAGCTCACAAGATTGTAATCTGGTCCAATTCATCTCTGATATTTATTCATGTAAGAATAGGAAAGAATGAATACAATGGAGGCAGAGGAAACAGAAGTGCCATGTGTTCACAGATATACAGTTCTTGAGTAGGGAGAGAGGGACCTTAGGTCATCCCACCCCATCTGGAGACCCATAATTTTGTCTTGCTTGCCAAGAAGACAAAAAGAATTATTTTCTGTTCAAGAAATTTGTATGCACCCTCATTTCCAGCTTAGTAGCCAATTAAAAAGCTTTTTGTCACCATGCAGTAAGGAAAAAGTAAGATAACACTTCACCTGCTTCAAAGTAGGGAGGGGAAGAGCCTCTCCTTCATACATTTCCAAAAGCACTCTTATCAACTCTCGTTGGTTGGATTGGTACCAGGAAGAGCTCATGCTTTTAAGAATGAGTCCTCATTGATTTCTCTATCCTCTATTACAAAATTTTTTCCTTTTCTTTAACCAAAAATGCCCTCCAGACTTCACTTCTTTGCCTCTAGTTTTACTACATGAAATTGAGCAGAACAAATCTAATGCCACATGACAGGCATGATACTGAACGAGAGCTCATCTTCATACCAAAGAATCCTAGTGCCTTCAACCACTTTTTATATGTCATGGTTTCTCATCATCCTGGTCATTTTCCTTTTCCTTGGGCTCTAGATTATCCATATCATTCCTAAAATTTGAAGTCATATACAATAGTTTTGATATGGTCCAATCAGGGATTATTATTTTCCAACTTTGAAACTTTATTGTTTCACATGAATTACAGGTGAATGGGCACACCTGAGACTTGATCTGAGATCTGAAACCAAGTTAATCTAGCAAGAAGAGAAATAAATAAATGGCCAAAGAAGATTTTACTAGTCAAACCATTTTGCTATTAGCTAAATGGACTTGGAATCACAAAGACCTGGATGTAAATCCTGGTTCTGATACTATCCTGTATCTGATACTATCTGATACAACCTCTCTGAGCCTTAATTTCCTCATCTATACTGAATGGATGCCCCTCAATTGGAGAATGGCTGAATAAATTATGGTATATGAATGTTATGGAATATTACTGTTCTATAAGAAACGACCAGCAGGATGATTTCAGAGAAGTCTGGAGAAACCTGTATGAACTGATGCTGAGTGAAATGAGCAGAACCAGGAGATCAATGCACACAGCAACAAGACTATATGATGATCAATTCTGGTGGACATGGCTCTCTTCAACAATGAAATGTTTCAAACCAGTTCCAATTGTTCAGTGAAGAAAGCCATACACCCAGAGAGAGGGATATGAAATGTGGACCACAACATAACATTTTCATGTTTTCTATTGATGTTTGCTTGCATTGTGTTTCCTTTCTCAGATTTTTTTTCTTGTAGAGCCAACTTTTTTTGCACAGCAAGATGTGTGGAAATATGTATACATATATTCGATTTGTCAAGTATTTTAACATCATTAACATGTAGTAGACTTCCTGCTATCTAAGGGAAGAGGTGGGGACTGGGGGGGGGAAATTTGTAATGGAAAACTTTGTAAGGGTCAATGTTGAAAAATTACCCATACATATGTTTTGCAAATAAAAAGCTTTAATAAAAAAATTTTTCCTCATCTATAAAATGCCTAGCATGCCTGCTTTTCTCATGTGGTTGTTGTGATTCTCATATGAAAGGTGCATATAAAGACTGTTGCAACTCTTAAATGCATCAGTTATTTTTTTAATTGATTGATCCAGACCTGTGATTTTTATTGGTGTGGGGAATTCCCAGTGTAGAAACTCTCAACAGTGCTGAATAGCAACTCCTCTGTAATTTATAGTCTTAAGAAGTTTCCTGAGGCATTGAGAATTTGAGTGACTTGGTTATGGTCACATAGCCAGTATGTGTCAGAAGTAGCTTTTGAATCTATGTCTTCCTGATTCTAAGGCTGGATCTAGTCACGGTACCGATACTGCCTTTTATTAGGATTATTCACTGACACTTTGGGTAGGATGCCTCTTGATCCTGTATTGACTTCCTTGGCTTAAAATCTCTACTCTAGTCCTGGCTGTCTTTTTTCTGTCTTAGTCTTCTTAATGCCAGTATTCCAATAAAGCCTGGTTCCTAATTAAGTCTGAACTTTTATTTCTATCCTTCCTTGAATTAAGCTTTGGACCTGGAACCTCTCTGCCAGGAATGAAACTTGCCTTCAACCCCAATAATTCTCATAATCACTAGGTCTGTCTCCTATGCCCTGTACATTTTTTATTCTTCCCCTCTTCCCCACAAAACATCATCTTTCTTTCCTTTTTTTCTGGGTATTTCAGCTAGATGCTATTATTCTATTAAGATAGTCTAAGATTTCATTAACTTTTTGGGTTTTTAATTTGTTGAGCTTGCAGTTCCTCCAAATTTCCGTATCTTTTAAAGATGAATTGTTTAGTATAGTTATCTATCCCCTACCCTGTACTTATGAAATTGACTTCTTGAATCCAAGCATGGGACTTTTCACATGCTCTTAGATCACATCTTATTAGATTTGACCCAGTGTTCTTGAATATCAAGATCTTTTAGAATCACATTTCTAGCAAAGAATGTGTTTGCCACTCCTTCTAGTTTTGTATTATCTATGTAGGTTGTACAATGATTAGAGCTCTGGGCTTACAGTCAGGAAGACCTGAATTCAAATCAAACCTCTATGACTTTGGGCAAGGCACTTAAACCTGTTTGTTTCAGTTTCCTTTTCTGTAACATGAAGATAATAATAGCACCTGCCTCCTAGAGTTGTGTGGATCAAGTCAATTAATATTTGTAAAATGCCGAGCATACTGTATAGTACATAGTAGACTCTATATAAATGCTAGCTATTATTATTATCTGCCAATGATATAAGGATACCATCTTTGTCATTGACAAAAAATGTTGAATGGAACAGTTAGATGGATAGTAGTTTCTTTGTCTTCATGTTCTAGACTTTAGAAATTATCCTGACATTGTCAGCCTACTTCTTTTTTTTTTTTTGCTTTTTGCTGAGGCAATTGGGGTTAAGTGACTTGCCCAGGGTCACACAGCTAGGAAGTATCTGAAACCAGATTTTGTCAGCCTACTTCTAAGTAAACTAATTTTTTTGTCTTTTGTCAAGAAAACATCCTCTTAAAATATATTTAAGTTAGAAGATAAGGCTTTAAAATAGAAATAAGGTAATATCTTGATAACCTCCATTCACATTTAATAAGCTGAGATCAGATTAAAGCTTTAGAATTAGAAAGGATTGTAGGGATTTAGATTTGCAAAGTGGTCACAATTACATGATGGCTGTGACGTAGGTCAGAATTTATTTCTAAATTGAGTATGTAAGATTGGAGTATGCTAGTCTTAGAGTTAGGAAGAACTGGGTTCAGACTCTGTCTTAAGTACTTATTAGCTATATGACTGCAGGCAAGACATTTAACATCTCTGGACCTCAGTTTCCTCAGCTGTAAAATGGGGATAATAGTACCCACATTACTGGGTCATTATCAAGTGAGATTATCATTATTTCCTGAAATTTTATAGAGTAAGGGATTTGCAGCTTCAATGTGATAGACTCTTAAATATTTATAATAAGGTTCTTGGGTTTCAATGTTTTTGGTTAAGCAACAAAAGAAAGAAATGATAACTATTTAAAGAAATGGTAAGATTTTTTAAAAAATCCATCATGCAGAATTAGAAACATAATACTCAAATGCAAAAGCAAATAATTTGTAATTTAATCATATTTTAGAGCTGTTTTATATCCTTGTACTAGCTGTCCATATGAAATCAAGCTATTGTCTTCCCCTGTTTCCCAATCTAAGTATGACTAAATCCAGAAAAAGGGATTTAAATAATAATAGATACTAGGATTATGACTAACTTGATTAATGAACTTCTTACCTTTCCTCTCCATAATGTCTATTTTAGTTGTTGTTGATAACATGTATACAGATTATATGTATATATGTATACATAAATACATACAGAGAGAGTGAGAGAGAGAGAGAAAGAGAGAGAGAGAGAGAGAGAGAGAGAGAGAGAGAGAGAGAGAGAGA
>JAJPUD010003153.1:201457-216324 GCA_023553655.1 Myrmecobius fasciatus | reverse complement strand
GAGAGAGAGAGAGAGAGAGAGAGAGAGAGAGAGAGAGAGAGAGAGAGGGAAATCAAGGGCAAGTTAGTAAGAACAGGGCTGTGTAAAAATAGGGCTATAAGAATGTGTGCACATCATATAGATGTAGCCTCTAGGTACACAGTTTAAATTTATTCTGCATTGTTTGTGCTATCACGTTCCTAAGTCTACACAATCACTATAACTATAAACCAAGTCCTAATTTGTAGCCTTTACTGCTTTTTAAGATGGAAATGCTCACACTGGCATTTAACCATTAGTTTCTGTGAGCCGGTTTGAGCTGGCTCTAGAACATCCTTAAAAAGATTCTAACTGATGCTAAGCACTAGGCTGTGGTAGAATAGAATTACGTAAGATTAGAAAAAGTCAGAAATTAACAGCAAGCTATTTCTTTAAATAGGATACCATTTAAAAAATAGTATTAGATTTCTTCTATTAACTGGGGAAACAGAAAATGACTAAGTAGAAACAAAAGAACTCTCTTTGCACTTTTCCCTTTTTTGCAGCCTGGTTCAGTCAGTGTACTCTAAACTGAGCTCCCCCTCCAGTCTATCACTGCCATTCTCTTGTTCTTCACCTTATTGCACTTTCTTCTCCTTCCTCAAGTCTATTACTTCTTTACCTCTCTACAGAGAACATAGAAAGTCATTATCTTTTGAAATGAACAAAGGATGGTATCATCACTGATTACTTTTTAAAAATTGTGCTTTGAATCTTTCACAATAAAAACAGATAGCAGCAGCAACTTCTCTTACATTATAACTTCTTTTTGATTTTTGATATTAATCATTAGAATTTTTTAACATACATAGTTGTAATTACTGTTTTCATAGTCCTTGCATTTCTGTTACTCCTACTTTACATTATTTTTGATGGACCTTTGATTATTTCTGTTATTTTTTGTCCTTATCAAAGGTACAGTATTATCAAACTCTACTTATAGTGAATATAATGTGTTGAGTTATTCTCCATTTTTATAAATGTATATATTTAAACCATTTCCAATTGTTGTTTTTTAATAATTAATAATGAATAAATTTAAAAAATTACTGTGCTATCTTCTTGAGTTCAAATCTGGCTTCAGACATTAGTTGTGGGACCCTGAGTAAATCACTTTATTTTGTTTGTTTCAGTTGTTCATCTGTTAAAATAAGCTGGAGAAGGAATTGTGAACTTCTTCATTATTCTTTGCCAAGAAAACATTGAATGGGACTTCAGGAAATCTCACATGACTGAAATGACTGAACATTGACAACAACAATGTAATGAGTGCTGGACTAAGAACTGGGAATACAAATACAAAACGGAGACTATCACTGTTCCCAAGGAGTTCACATTCTAATAGGGGGTGATAAAGCATGTAAGGAGTGGTGGACAAGGATCACATTTGTAGTTCCATGAAACTATGAGTTGTATCATGCAGGGTTATCCAAGATGAATAGGTCATAGTGGAAAGTTCTAATAAAAGATGATGCACTGGAGAAAGAAATGATAAACTATTCAAGTATCTTTGCCAAGAAAATCCCATGGACAGTACCAAACTGATATAAGAGATGGCATTAGAAAATGATAATCAGGTCACAAGGTATCCAGTGTGCTACTGGGAAAGAGTGGAGAACTACAAACAGCTCCAGTACTAATGAAGCAGCTGGGCCAAAGCCAAAAAGGAAGCTCAGCTGTGGATATTTCTGGTGATGAAAGGAAAGTCTAATGCTGTAAGGATCAATGTTGCACAGAGACCTGGAATGTAAGATTTATGAACTTGATAAGCTGGATGTGGTCAACCAGAAGATGGAAAGATTAAAGATATACATCTTGGATGCCACTGAAATTAAATGGATGAGACTGGGTGAATTTAATTCAGATGATCATAATATATACTGCTATGGGTAAGAATCCCTTAGAATAAATGGAGTAGCTTTCATAGTCAATAAAAAGGTGAGAAAAGCAGAACTGGGATACAATCTTAAAAAATGAACAAATGATATCTGTTTTGAATTTAAGGCAAAGTATTCAACATCACAATAATACAAGTCTATGCTTCAACCACTGAGACCAAAGCTGATCAATTCTATGAAAACCTACAACATCTTTTAGAAATAATATCCCCAAATGTCACATTTATCATAGGGGATTAGAATGCTAAAATAGGAAATCAAATAGTAATTGTAATAACAGGCAACTTTGGCTTTGGAGTACAAAATAAGCAGTGTAGAGACTAATAAGAGTTTTGTCATAGCAAACACTCTTTTTCAACAACCCAAAAGACAACTTTACATTTAGACATCAACAAATGGTCAATATAGAAATCAGAATGATTACATATTTTGCAGCCAAAGGTGGAGAAGCTCTATATAATCAGTTAAAACAAGACCTGAAGCTGGTTGTGGATCAGATTATAGGTTTTTTTATTGCATAATTCAGACTTAAATTGAAGAAAATAGAGGAAACCATCAGGCCATATAGGTATGATCTAAATAACATCCCTTATGAATATGAAATGAAGATGATGAATAAATTTAAGGGATTAGATCTGGTAGACAGAATGCCTGAAGAACTATAGACAGGTTTTCAATATTGTACAGGCAGCAATAACAAAAAAAATTTTCAAGAAAAAGAAGAGCAAGAAAGCAACATGATTATCTGATGAGGCTTTGCAAATAACTAAGGAAAGAAGGAAAATTAAAGGTAAAAAAGAAAGGGAAAATATACCCAACATAATGCAGAATTCCAGAGAATAGTAAGGAGAGAGAAGGTTTTCTTAAATGAGCAATGCAAAGTAATAGAAGAAAACAATAGAATGGGAAAAATAAGAGATCTGTTCAAGAATATTAGAGATATTAAGGGAAGCTTTCATAGAAAAATACACAAAAAGACTATATAAGAAAGATTTTAATATCACTGATAACCCCAATGATGTGGGTTACCGCTCTAGAGTTAGACATCATAAAGAAAGAAGTCAAGAAACATTGCTAACAATAAGGGTAGTGGAGGTGATGACATTCCAGCTAAACTATTTAAATTCTAAAATATTATGTTGTTAAAGTGTTGCACCAAATATACTAGCAAATTTGAAAAACTAAAAAATAGTCACTGGATTGGAAAAGATCAGTTTATATCTCAGTCCTAATGAAGGGCAATCTAAGGAATAAATGTTCACATTACCCAACAATTGGGCTCATTTCACATACTAGCAAGATTATGCTTAAGATTTTGCAAGCTAGACTTCAGCCATATGCAAACTGAGTATTATCAGAAGAGCAGACTGGTTTTCAAAGGACAGAAGGACTAAAAACCAAATTGATAACTATTTGCTGGATTATAGAGAAAGCAAGGTGTTTCAGAAAAACATCGACTTCTGCTTCATAGACTACACTAAAACCTTTATGGATAGCAAGGTGGTCAAATCAGTCAATATTTAAAAAGATTAATTCAGGGTATTTGCTGAAAGATCAAATGCTGAAGCTGAAACAAATATTTTGGCCTTATAATAAGATGGTATTCATTGCAAGACACTGATGTTGGGAAAGATTGAAGGCAAAAGGAAAAAGGGACAATAGAGGATAAAATGGATAGATAACATCATGAAAACAATGAACATGAACTTGGACAGACTTTGAGAGATAGTGGAGGATAGCTCCATGTATGTTATGGTCCATGAGGTCACATCTACATGACTGAATGGCTGAACAAGTACAGGGAAGAGTATTTTAGTTTGAGAAGATACCAATAGTGCCTGCTGGTGGGTCTGCCTGCTCCACATTTCTCCCTATTACATATAGTCTATCCTTCATTTAATCATTAAAGTGATTTTCCTAAAATGCAGGTCCAATCATGCCATTCAAAAAAACTATAAAAATCCAGTGATTTCCTATTATTTCCAGGAGGAAATTTAAAAAATTCTCTGTTAGGCATTCAAAGCCTTTAATAACCTAGCTCTCTTCTATCTTTCCATCCTTCTTATACCTTACCAACACATCATGTACTCTTCCATCTAGTAACACTGGCTTCCTGCTGCTCCACAAATAAAACAGTAAATCTCTCAGCTCTATGCATTTCATCTGGATGTTCCTCATACCTGGAATGGTCTCCCTCTTCTGCTCCAACTACCGATCTCCCTGGTTTCCATTTAAGTCCCAAATAGAATTATACCTTCTACAGAAATCCTTCTCCATTGCTTTTAATTCCAGTGCCTTCCATTTGCTAATTATTTCCCTTTTATCCATAGTTTGCTTTGTATCTATTTGTTTGCATGTCGTCTCCCTTATTAAATTGTGAGGTCTTTGAGGGCAGGAACTATCTTTTGCCTCTTTTTGTATCTCGTGCATGAAGCACAGTGCTTGCCACATAGTAGGTGCTTAATAAATGTTGATTGATTGAAATGGATAAATGTTTCTTGACAAATTCTTTCTAGATTCATTTGTAGTGAGTTTTGGTTACGGATTTCAGAGCAAGAGGTGGAAAGGTGGAGAGAGAGAGAGACAGCATAAGGAAAATGGTAAGAAATGACTGATGTGAAGATGGCAACTCATGATTTCAGAGAATTTAGAGTTAAGAGTCTGAAATCCTCTTTTCTCTGCAGGTCAGATTTGGAACTGTTTGCATTTGTAATTAAGTACTTAGATTTTCCTTGTGGGTAGGAAAAAGTCAGGACCTGGTGGCATGGATTTGTTTTAAAATTTTCTCCCTGTTTCTCATCATCTTGAGATGGTGTGCAGGGCACACTAAGTTCTGAAGGGGAATGAAGAGGAGAGGAGAGCAGAGGAGAAAAGAGACAAAGAGAAGTAAAGAGAAACAAAGCAACAAAGGGACAGAGAGACAGAAGGAAACACAAGAAGATAAATACATTTAGATTAGAGAGAACTAGGTTAGAGAGAAAGCAATAGAAAAAGATCCTGCAGATATTTTATGTGAGCAACAGAGACACAGAAAGATAAAGACATTTAGAATAGAGAGACAAAAAGACAGACATAGAAAGATAAAGATATTTAAAATACAGAGAACTAGAGTAGAGAGAGACAGAAACAAAGCAAGAGAAAAAAAAATCCTGCAGATATTTTGTTATGTGAGTCCAGAAGGCTCTGCAGACTTTACTAGAGTGGTATGGTCTCTGTATATTAGAAAAATGCTTTGATGGGTGTGTCTGGAATGGAGTAAAGCATCTGGCCATTGTCCCCTCTTTAGATCAGAAAAGGGACTTCCTTTATGAGAGGCAGTGTGGTATAATGGATAGAGATCTGGTTTTAAAGTAAGAAAGACTCAGTTGTGTGACACTTAGGGTTAAGTCCCTTAACCTCTCAGTGCGTTAGGAAATTCTCTAAGACTGCGTATTGAAGAGAAAGTACAGACTTGTAAAAGGTAGAGAGGTTTCTAACTTGGGAGTTCTCTATACTGGTACATTCAGAGGTTCAGTCCCCATCGATTTTCCTTTATGCCTTCAACTGCCAGGCATTTTTATTCAATCTCTGTAATTCCTTGTTATAATAATTAACTTGTTTTAATCTAAAGAGCAATATAATAGTACTTAAGATCCACTTGGGTCCCAGCTAGGTGGTGGAATGGGTATAGCACTGGGAGCTGGACTTAGGAAGATGTGATTTTTGTTTCAGACACATACTAGTTGTGTGAGTCTAGGCAAATTGCTTAACTTCTCCTTGCCTCTGTTTCCTCATCTGCAAAATGGGGATGATAATGACATCTATCTCTCAGGGTTGTTGTGAGGGTACTTGTGAAGTGTTTAGCATAATGCCTGATACATACTACACAACAAATACTTATTCCCTTCTCCCTTCTTTGGATTTAGGCAGTATATTTTAGATGAAAAGTTCTGAGTTCATTCATAATTTCTCTGAGCCATGACTTTTTGAATTAGGAAAATTTTTATTGCTTGAAAAAAGTTTGGGCATTTTGCCTAACCTTACTTTTGTATCTATCGCTAGTTAACCCCTGATCTCTTTATAGCTGAAACAAAATTCAGTTTACTGGAAATATTTGAGTCATGCAAGAGCAGATTACATTATAATGTTTATAGATAGATAAGTATTAGGAAGATAAGTTGGGGAAAGAACTGAACTTTTCTTGTAACTTCCCTTAGCCTGGTTCCCCTCTCCTCTGAGATGTCTTTAGAGTCAACTACTTTTCTCAGTTGTCTTCTAGCTTTTTCTGTGGTGACAAAGAATTGGAAATTGAGGGGTTTCCCTTAAATTGAAGAGTGGCCGAACAAATTGTCATCTGTGATTGTGAAGGAATACTACTATAGTGTAAGAGATAATGACAAGAATGGTTTCAGAAAAACCTGAGGAGATTTATGTGAGCTGATGAAGAATGAAGTGAGCAGAACTAGGAGAACATTGTTCAGAAATATTGTAACAATAATCCACTGTGAAAGACTTAGCAATTGTGATCAATGCAATGATCCACAAAAATTCCAAAGGAATCATGAAAGAAAGAATTTATGAATTCTGAATGCAAATGGAAACTTTTTTTTTTACCACTTTCTTTTTCTTGATTTTTTTTGGCAGCATAGCTAATATGAAAATATGTTTGTATGACTTCACATCTATAATGGGTATTGTATTGCTTGCCTTCTCAATGGATGGGGAAAAGGCGAGAGAGAGAGAGAGAATTTGGAACTTAAAATTTTAAAAATTAATGTTAAAAAAGAGAAATGAATGAAATAGAAAAAATCAATGATAACAAAAATAACAAACAATATTTATAATAAATAGAATAACTTTAAAGTTATGATTGGAAATTATTTTAAAATAAAAAGTAAAAAAGAAATAAATAAAAATAAAATAAAACATGCAAATGTTAAAGCACTTTATTAATGTCAACTTTTATTAATTTTTTTTGTCTTTTTGATTGCATCCTTTGGATATTTTCCAAGTGGTGGGAATATTAGGTCAAAAACTACCCTTACTTAACAACATGGAAATGCTTCTACAATTTTAGCAAAATTTAAGAGGTGTTATATTGGGTACATACTTTTATAGGAACACTTTAGTGCATTGTGGGACAAAAATTCAGAAGCACTTCTTTAGCACATGTTTGCCTTATCTTTTCTTTTTAAAATTCTTTCCCCTCTCTTGGTTCTTCTCTCCTTTTCTTTTTCATGCTTCCAAACCACAAGAGTTTATTTTCCCATTTGCACAACTTTCAAAGATATATATCTTTATTATTTTTCAATATTTTATCTTTCCAATGACACACAGGTCAGAATATATACTAAAATTTAATGTTATCTCTCTGTGCAGTTTTTACCCTTTGTTTTTGGCAATACCCAGTACTTTTCCCTTCCAAGCACTTTCCAAGTAGTAACTTTAGTAATTTTTCCAACATCCTTGTGAGGTAAGTATTACAAGACTTACTTTGCAGATGGGAAAAACAAGAACAGACTTATCGGAGGCAATACTGGAGAAAAATATCTGAACTGGTACAAAAACATAGAAACTTCTGGCTTTTTATTTAATACCTTAAACATTAGCTCATCTCTGGTTGAAATATATATGATGTATAAGTTAGTGAACTCATGGCCATGAAAACTCAATAAATTGGTAATTGTGCTTCTTTTTATTGACATTTCTCAACCTAGGATGAATAATTCTCAAACTGTATGATTTATTTACCTGGCGGCTTCTGTCCTCACCAGAGATGTGAGGACAGAAAGGATGTGAAATTTCTCAACTTCAGAAAACATAGTTTTAAAAAACTTAGCCTTGTGCAAAAAAGAGTAAATGTAAACACAATTTATTAGTTTTTCCATGCTCAACATGCACATTTTAATTAGCAATCAGTTACTAATATTAAGGGAAACATTAAGAAGGGTATGAGAAGCAGACTGGCATGCAGCAGTGATTCTGAAATCTTTGGTCCCAGAACCCTTTTCATTCTTCTCATTTCTCTTCCAGCAGCCATCTTTACACCTGTTATTTCTTTGATTTCTGTACTATGCTCTCAGTAAACTCATCATTGGGAAATCTCATCATCTTGCAAGATTCAATAAGTCTTGTTACTCATTTATAATTGTTCTGATTGGACAGTGAAGATATATACTTTTTTATTTAAGAAAAGGAGATTGTTCAGATGTCTCTTCCCAGTCAGCTGCCCTCTTCTTGGACTTCTTTGTGCTAGGTACCAACCCCTCTTCCCAATTTTTTTTGTGAGATTTGGGAGACACTAGCACAGAATGATGTGCCTGCATCAAAAAGACACTCCATGAGCAAAGCAGAATTGTAGTAGCTCAAACGAAATGTGAGACATGCAGATTTAGAGACATCTCCGTTCCAAATGTATATATGAACTATTTGTTGTATATATGTTGTATATATGAATTATTTGTGCTCAACATGTGGTAGATCTTCTGAGCTCATATTGGTCTGACCAGCCACATTTTTATACAAGGTCAGATACATTTTTATTGGTCTTGACATAGGGATATAATTTTTATTCTGTTCACATATATCCAATACCTGCCTTTCTAAAAAAAAAAAAAATCTGAATTGGCTGGTGAAATCTCCGTGTAGTCACATAGATACTTTTTGGATAGCTATTTATTTTCTTCCTAAATGGAATTGTTTCTATTTGTATCTTAAGCATTAATTATTGAAAGTTTTCCCTTTTTCTGGCTGAATTTTCCTCTAGATTTTTAGACTGTGTGTAGTGGAAATATGCATTGCTGCAATGAAAGTGCACCCCTATCTTAGACAAGATGAGACTTGTTATCCTACCAATCCACTCATTGAACTCCAGATCAACTCTCCCCATATCTGGGATGCATATCCACCCCAGTCTGGCTTTTTTTTCCTTCTCTAACACAATCTCTGAAATAGAATGGTCACTTTTCCCAAGATTCCCATCATTCTTCATCAGTGGTTATTTTCTCTATATTGTGTAGAATCAAGTTCAGAATAGCAACCAGTCCTTCTAGTGGCCTTCTCTGTATACCATTTGAAAGATGAAATTACTGTTAAAGAAAGCCAAGAATCTATTAAAGGTTCTGCCTCTGGCAGAGGAGTAGGTATTGTGAGAATCCAATGAGATAATATATGTAATATATTTTTGGAAACTTTAAAGTGCTCTGCAAACACAAGCTATTATTAAAATTGTACTTCCACAACTCAAATGATCTATTATTTCTATTGATATGTATTTTCCCTTCCTAAGCATCCATATATTAATAGATAGTTAATTATGAGTGATTAAAAAAAAGTCATCACATATGGTGGCCAACATTCTGATGAAGAATGGAAGAAACTAAAGAAGGAAATAAATAAGCATTTATTAAGTATTTACATTGGGCCAGACACTTTGCTAAGCACTGCTGATAAAAATGAAAAAAAAAGAAAAAAAGATACTCCTTGCCCTCGAGAAACTTACCTTCTACTGGGAAAAGACAAAATACAAAAGAGAGCTGAAAAGTGAAGGGGAGGCAGCAATTGTGCATTTGTTCTTGATATATACCATCCATTTTTCCAATCTGCCTATTTGTGTATTTATGAAATAAATATTCCTTTGTAAAAGCTAATGTTAATTGATTAATGGAAACTAATGTTAAATGGCTTTAAATGTGGTGTTAGTCATAAGCCCATAATAGTGGAAGAACACTGTCTGTGGGGACTGTGGCAGCAGAGGATAGATACCTACAGATTCTTTGTGATAACTGTAACTCAGAAGGGCAGAGGATGTGACCTGTTTGATTCTGGGAAAGAAATCAAACCATGCTCCATTTATTCCCCTTGGTCCTGGAGGATAGAACTTAGGCAGAGGTTGGAAAAGAAACACGGGTTTGATGTTAGGAAAAATTTCCTGATAATTTGTAATGCTGAAAAAGTGTAATAGACTGCTTTGGGAGGCAATAGATCCCCCCTCTCAAGAGGTCTTTTAAAACTTATTTATTTTTAATGCACATTGCTTTAAGAGAAAAATCAGAGCAAAAGGGAAAAAATAGGAGGAAAAAAAAACAGAAAAAATAAGTGAACATAGCATGTGTTGATTTACATTCAATCTCCATAGTTCCTTTTCTGGATACAGATGGCCTCTTAGGTCCCAAGTCTATTGGGATTATTTTAGATCACTGAATGACTGAGAAGAACCAAGTCTTTCATAGTTGATCATTGCCAAGAAGTATTTAAGTAAAGAAAGGCTAAATGATTGCCTGTTAAGTATGTTGTTAGAGGCATCTTGGTGAGATACAGGTTGGACTTCAGCTGGCTTCTGAAATCTTTTCCAGAATCCTGTGATTCTGTGAAAAGCAATGACCTTGGCAGCGATGTCCATCATTGAATTATATTCAGATGAATGCTGCTTTTGAGCCTTAAATAATGTGTGCAAGTTTTTTCAAAACAACAACACCAATAAACAAAACCAACTTCACTACTGCTAAATGTTGTGAGGCAGTCTTTCTCAGGCAATCATAGCTGGAGTAGGTGGTCCCAGCCAAAGTGAGAATAACTATAGCCTAATCCCCAGAAAGTCAAGACTCAGAGATGTGGAGTCCAGACAACAGATGAAGTCAACAGGAATAAGCAGCAGATCAGGAAGACAAAACCACCCCAGGGAACACTTTACTTCAAGGATCCACATGTCCCTGCAGGGGATAGCAGGTGGAGAGATGCTTCTGAACACAAGATTCAGAAGTAGAACCCCTCAGAATAGGGATGGGAGGAAAATGCAGCTTTTTATGCTGGGCTAAACTCCTTCCCTAACAAACTAAAGTCACTCCAGTACCAGCTAAAAAGATCTGGGGAAGCAAGGTCAGGGCTATATCCTACTCTGTCTTTAAAAGACTCATTCTCTGTTTGGATAGTCAGAGGCAGATGAATCTGGGGGCAATGCCAGCCGTGATTAAAGCCACAGAGTAAGAGGATGGGTGGGGGATGGGTGTTCCCATTGACTCACTTTTTATTGGCAGAGCTCTTCACTTCGTTACCTCAGCTACCTCGCATTTCATTTAAAATACATTTGTTCACAGCCAGCGGCTCTGCAGTCTTAGCCCTAAGACTTGTATCACCATAGAAACAATCTTTCACCTTTTGGTGTTTCTTTTCTCTCTCTCCCTCTCTCCTTCCTTCCCTCCCTCCCTCCCTCCCTCTCTCCCTCTCCCTCTCTCTCTCTCTCTCTCTCTCTCTCTCTCTCTCTCTCTCTCTCTCTCTCTCTCTCTCTCTCTCTCTCTCTGTCACTGTCTTACTATTTTCTCAGGAAAGACTGCCTGCAGAAGAAAGGATTTTAATCGGGACATAAAGGAAACCAACAATCTAATATTGAACACCTGACTATAAATCCATAGTTGCCCCTTATTCCAATTTCCATTCTTGATAGTAGAAACAGACTGACAGTTGTCTAAGAAGCTAATTACTTAAGGGACTTCTTCCCTAAGTAAATTCCCCAAGACCACCTCCCACCAGGACTTAGTTCTTGGATTTATCCATCTATATCAAGCCTGCCAGAGAAGTACAATCCAATTACCCCATCTGGAAACTTGGAAGCAGTGAAAGCCATAAGTGCCTGACTGAGCACAGGACATATGACGTTACCATTACACAGAGGAGAGAACCCCTGCTGTAAATGATTTTAAAGCTTTTACAGCTGAACCTGTTAACCAGCATCCTTAAGGCAAAAAGTTGCCCTGGCCACACAGCAGGTGGCTCAATAATGGGCCAGGGACCCAAAAGAAAACAAACAGAATTCACCCACCAAAGCAACATTCAGAGAGTGCTGGTTCATTTTTGTTTCCAGGACAATAGAAGAAAGAAGGCTCCTATTTCTGTGCCTGTACTAGGTTTGGATGGCAACAAATATTCCCTTCTTAGGTTCAGCCTCACTGGTTGCAGGGCATAAAAAATAGGAAAGCAAGCAGGGATCTTGGCTGGAGAAACTGGAAAATGAATAGAGGATTAGTAAGTGAGACAGAAGGGGGAAGAGAACAGAACTCTCTAAAGACATTAGAGATTGCCTAAATCCTTTCTTTCAGTCAAGAGGGACGCACATGGCATGGCATATTAGAAATGAATGGGACCTTAGAGATGATCTAGTCCAAGCCTCTCATATTACTAATAAGAAATCTGAAATCCAGAAAGAATGACTGATTTGCCCAATGTCAGAGGAAATAAGATAAACGCAGAGCCTGGAATGGAGCTTGAATCTTGACTTCTAGAAAATCTACTCATGAGGCTGCCTCTATTATATGGCTCTGTGTGTGTGTGTGTATGTATACACACTAAACAGTGACTGTAGTTCTGATCTCCCTCCACTTCCCTTATCTTCTGATCTGTTGGCAGTTGGTGGCACAACTAGGTTCTGTAGGAAAGGGGAAGCAAAAAGAATAATTCTTATTATTGTTAGATTTGTAGGACCCTTCTCAGTTTCCTAATCTATTAAATGGAAATAATGATAGCACACATCTCCCCATACTATTATGAGATTATGAGGATCAAATGAAGTAACATATATAAAGGACTTTATAAAACTTAAAACATTATGTAAATCCTAATTATCATCATCATTAATTAGTATTCCTTTCCTTTCCACTTAATTGAATTTATCTCTGATTTAGTTAGGACTACTTTTAACTGCCTTAGGGATAATTTGTTGGGAGTTTTGGACTGGTTTTTTGGGTCCTAGACTCCTTTTAAGTAATCTGATAAAGCCTATAGACCTCCTTCTCAGAATAATTTTTTTTTTTTTTGCTGAGGCAATTGGGATTAAATAACTTGCTCACAGTCACACAGCTAGGAAGTGTTAAGTGTCTGAGACCAGCTTTGAACTCAGGTCGTCCTGACTTCAGAGTTGGTGCTCTATCCATTGCGCCACCTACCTAAAAATAATTTTTAAGAAACATAAAAGAAAATAAATAAGACTGCAAAAAATCCCTAGTCATATTGAAATACAGCTATCAAAATGAAAAGAAAAGAAAAAAATATTTTTATGGCTCTGAGGTTAAAAACTCCTGACTAGTTCAAATCCCTCATTTTATAGATATAGAAATAAAGTCCAAAGAGGTTAAATGAATCTTGTCTCAAGGTCACACAGCTAGTAATTAGCAGAGCTGGGTTCACAACTGGCTCCCCTGACTCCAAATGCAGTACTTTTTCCATTACACCAAGCCACCTTTTCCCCTGACCTTGTCATTTCTCTGGGTAGTTTTCTTTAACCTACAAAAGAAGAAGAATCTTTCCCAGAGTCCTGTGATTGAAGTGCTGAAAGGAAAACAAATACATGCAATAACAATTTGTCCAATATAACAGAGCTACCTTTATAAATCTTAAGTATACATTATTAATTGTGAATGCTCAGAAGCAAGCCAGCGTGAGGTGCCCAGACTCATTGCTTCAAAGGGAGCTTAGAAGAGATGAGTTGCACAGCTGTGCAAAATCTATGGGATCCCATCTGCCATCCCCTTTGGCTGCTGTCTTTGCTGAGCTGTGGGTTGCCAGACTTGAGGATCTGGGGTTTGTTGCTAACTTGGCTTCCTTTTCTGCAGAGACAGGGGGTGTCTCTAGAAGGGAGATGGGCATGTGGTGTGTGCAGCTGGAAGGGCCAACAGGTGGTTCTTGATTTAACATAGGGTGGTCACAGGTGGCTGGATGAGTTTGTAGAGGAAATATTAATTACCTCTCCTGGGGTCTGGACTTGACTGAGAGCAAGAACGTGTAGCTACTAACAGACCTCTACTTTTTTTTCTTTTGTTTTTGCTTTTATTTTATTTTTTTCTTTATTAAAGCTTTTTATTTTTCAAAACATATGCATGGACGATTCTTCAACATTAGCCTTTTTTTGCTTTTATTTTGAAAAAAAGGAAGAAGTTGCAGTTCTCCCAAAAGTTAACAACTTAGTGTTAAAAGATTAAGCCGCACCTCCTCCTAGAAAGTTTTGTATCTCTTACCCAGATCCTTTACTGACTCTGAAGCTAAGGGTGGGTAGGGAAAATGGGAGAACACAATAGAACATATTGGACAACATGGATGAATTGTGAAATAAGGCAATTTTATTATAACAGGAGATGGTGCCATTTTAGTTCAGTGTGGTTGCTAGTGGAAGATACATAGGACTGCCCTTTTGTTGTTAGTCAGGCATTCCTGGCTTCTTTTTATCCTCTATGGCACTTTTTTGTCTTACCCTTTGTGATCCTGTTTGGGGTTTTCTTGGTGATGATACTGGAGTGGTTTTCCATTTCCTTCTCCTGATAATTTTACAGATGAGAAACTGAGGTAACTAGTTCAGGATTTGAACTCAGGTCTTCCTGACTTCAGGTCTGTCACTCTACCCACTGCACTATCTGGCTGCCCTTTTTACATCTAAATTTGGTTAATTATTCTTCATCTAAGTTGCAACAAGAGAAGAAGGGTGGCAAAGGATGGAAGGCTGCCCTAAAAATTCATAATGACCTGACTTCAAGAATTGCCTGTACATCTGGAAAAACAAAAGGTCAAGAATTTCAAGGGAATTAGTGAAAAAAATGCAAATGAGGGTGGCCTACCTGCACCAGATCTAAAACTATATTATAAAGCAGTGGTCACCAAAACCATTTGGTACTGGATAAGAAATAGAGTAGTGGATCAGTGGAATAGGTTAGGTTCACAGAACAAAATACTCAATGACAATTGTAATCTAGTGTTTGATAAACCCAAAGACCCCAGTTTTTGGGATAAAAACTCACTATTTGACAAAAACTTCTGGGATAATTGGAAACTAGTCTGGAAGAAATTAGGCATTGACCCACACCTAACACCATATACCAAGATAAGGTCAAAATGGATTCATGATCTAGGCATAAAGAATGATATTATAAACAAATTAGAACAATGTAGGATGGTTTACCTCTCAGACCTGTGGAGGGGGAAGGAATTTGT
>JAJPUD010003153.1:162752-191457 GCA_023553655.1 Myrmecobius fasciatus | reverse complement strand
TTATCCATCTGGTGTTCAATTAGGAGTTCCAGATCTTCTTTGGACATAAATTTATTCCATCTCCACAGGTCTGAGAGGTAAACTATATTACGTTCCTCTAACTTGTTTACAAAATCACTCTTTATATCTAGATCATGAACCCATTTAGATCTTATCTTGGTATGTGGTGTTAGGTATGGGTCAAGCCCTAATTTCTTCCACACTAGTTTCCAATTTTCCCAGCAGTTTTTGCCGAATAGTGAGTACTTATCCCAAAAGCTGGGGTCTTTGGGTTTATCAAACACTAAATTGTTAAGGTTATTGCCTAGATTGTCCTGATAACCTATCCTGTACCACTGATCGACTGCTCTATTCCTTAGCCAGTACCAAACGGTTTTGATGACCACTGCTTTATAATATAGTTTTAGATCTGGTACAGCAAGGCCACCTTCATCTGCCTTTTTTTTCATTAATCCCCTTGAAATCCTTGACCTTTTGTTCTTCCAAATGAACTTTGCTACTATTTTTTCTAGATCTGTAAAATAATTTCTTCCCATATATTTTCAATTGCACCAAACAGAAAATAGGACTTTATTACTAACTTGGCCTTGAGCTTGTCATTTAATTTGTCTGAGACTCAATTTCCCTTTTTGTAAAATGAAGGAGATATGCTAGATAATCTTTCCAAAGCCCCATCAAGCTGTAATTTTTTATCTATCATATTTACCAAGGTTCAAGTTTCATTCAGAAGCTAGATATTGATGATGACCTATTTTATGCTGTCTATGGGAAAATTGTATCTAGGGTGATTATGTATATATATATATATATATTAGAATTACATAGAAATGGTCTCTCTATATTCTGCACTCAGGGTGTACATTCCTTAATCCTTTGCCATAATTTTCAGACTGGATTACAAAAGCTAAGAAATGCATAATGGAACATGGGAGACTACAGATGTAATAAACTGAGTAAGGCCTTATGTGTTAGCAGAGACTGCCTCCTGGTGTGCTACAGAACAGTTTATGAATCACTAAACAAGAAGAGAAGCTTGCTGTTTAAAACCCCTAAGGAAAAAAAACAAATGGAGTGTTATCCTACTCAGAAGCAAATTGCTTTTAAAGCGACAGAGGATTAGGTTGCAGAAAGCCAGTACACACTAAAATTTCATCATCTCTCACTTAGCACTATGTGATGTAATACATAGAGAAAATGTATGAGAACCTGGGACTGGCCATATACCCTCATTGAGGTCTCTATGCAACTGAATAGTAACATTCACCACAAGATGAATGCTTCTAAGTAGAAATAATGCTTTTCATTTTAGAAGTTCACTTAAAGAGTGTACAGTAAGAGGGATTCCAATGATGCTGACATTCTGAGACCTTTTTTTGGCTTGATCTTCTATCAGTAATTGTATTAAGTCTACTCTGCCTGAAATTTAATAGTCATATGGGCAGGGGATAAATTATTTACCTTTTTTGAATTTCAGATTCCTCATCTGTAAAATGGGGGTGATGTTATTTCTACCATTTTACGATTTGTGTTTAGTTTGGCTAGAATGAAATGAAAAAGCATTTAT
Organism: Myrmecobius fasciatus; assembly: GCA_023553655.1. Lineage (NCBI taxonomy): Eukaryota > Metazoa > Chordata > Mammalia > Dasyuromorphia > Myrmecobiidae > Myrmecobius > Myrmecobius fasciatus. The sequence goes on along the minus strand of JAJPUD010003153.1, from coordinate 189,893 downwards.
TAAGCACTATGTGCCAAGCATTATGCTAAGTGCTGGAAATAATGAAAAGAAAAGACAATTCTTGCTCTCAAAGAGTTGTCATTTTATTTAGATAATCCATCTAAGAGAATTCAGCTTCAGGGCTACTTGTTAAAGCACAGGGGTCCTTAGTATGCACTATTGTGAGTGAGGTGGTACAGTGGATGAAGTACTGGCTTTGGAGTCAGCAAGATGCATCTCCATGAGTTCAATCTAGTTTCAGATACTTAAAATCTATGTGAATCTGAGCAAGTCACTTAATCCTGTTTGCTTCAGTTCCTCATCTGTAAAATGAGCAGGAGAAGAAAATGGCAAACCACTCCAGTATCTTTGCCAAGAAAACCCCCAAAGGGGTCTGATATAGCTGAAATGACTGAACAAAAACATTAGGAAGGAGAGATCCTGGTAGAATCATATAGTATATGAAAAGGAGTAATGGGAAGCAGTTCTGAAAATGTAGATTGATGCTATGCTGTAGAGGGTTCTGGGTTATAGGTTAAGGGAACCAATAACTACATGGGGTCAGTTTTATCTAAAATTTTACAATCTTCTTGATCTGGAATTCTTTGACTGCATCAATTTTTCATCTGGTCTATGATTTGTAGGATACTCATTGTTGAATTTACAAAAATAAATCTAGAGTAGATATCTGGGCCATAGTTTATAATGATTAATCTTGGCTCTCTTCTCTATAAAAATAAGGATAATAATAACACCCATATCCTAGGATTGTTGTGAGAATCAAATGAAATGATATATGTGCTTTGTAAACCTTAGTGTGCTACAGAAATTAATTAACATCAGCTGCAGCAGCAGCAACAGCAGTGCATCACATTTGAATAGGGCTTTATACTATCCAAAACAGTTTTATGAACATGATTTCAATGATCTTCCTAATTGGAAATGTGCTCTCCCTCCTCAGATTATCCTGTCTTTAGTTCTTTGTTTATTAGTGGTATGCTAGAGTAAAAAAGTAAACTTCTTGAGGATAGACACCATATCATTTTAATCTTTTTATTCCTAGAGTCCAGTTCAGTGCCCTGCACTTGACACATTTTTGTTGAATTGGATGGTATTGAATACTATCCATTCAATACCATCTATTCCACTGTTTTCATCTGGGGTCAGGAGGTTTGCCAACTATTCCTTCTTGATTGACTCCTAATGATAATACTAACTTGAGATGATGGATATGCATTTAAAGGAATGGTAAGACTTAGGTAGTACTTTTATTCAATCCCAAATGACAAGTGATTTAAGAGCACTAGAATCATTGCTTATGTAATGCAGATGCTTATATAATGTAATAGTTTACATTTATATGCTTCTTCCAGCATATTCTCTATCTCCATCTAATAGCTGAGCTGTTATTTAGGATTTACAAAGTGCTTTTCTCAATGCATTCTCTCCATACCTTGTCTGCCCTTTCCTACAAGTTTGTTGGAATTATTGAGTCATTTCATTCATGTTCAATTATCTGTGATCCTGTTTGGAGTTTTCTTAGTAGAGACACTGGAATATTTTGCCATTTTCTTTTCCAGCTCGTTTTACAGATGAGAAAACTTAGGCAAACAGGATTAAGTGGCCTCTGTCTGAGGCCATATTTGAGTGTGCATAGTGAAAGGAGGAGCACACTGGGAATCCCTCACACTGTTGAAAACATGGATCCAATCAAAAGAAATAAATTTTAAAAATTTCTCTAAAGGAGTCTTAAAAAGAAAACATTACTCATCAGTATCTTCTTTAGTCTAAGTAAATATTAGAAGGCTGTCCTTAGAATTCTTATAACATTCAAATTCTTATCTTTCACTTTCTAAAAAAAATTGTTCTCTCCCTCTTCCCTCTCCCCCCAATTCTGGCAGAGTATAATTTTACCAACAATGAGAAGTGATGCAAATATAAAAGCAATCATACATAAATATGTAATGGCTGAGGATTGGTTTTTTTTTAATTTGAAGATATAATTAGAAGATAATCAGAAGGTTAGGTTTGTAAAAGTGACATTGGGTTATCAGAAATGAGATAATCTTATCACCAGAAACTAATCACATTGGGATCTGAACTGCTTCAGTTTCTAATTTGTCTAGATCCATTCCAATTTCCTAAATTAAAAATCTGTATTAGGTGACATTAAGAATCCGAGTTTCTTCATTTATTTCAACACCTTTATTTTTTTCCTGAAACTTCCTAGTTACCAATTTCAGGATTCTATCAGGGAAGAACTCGTGCAAAGTAGATGCTCATAGTGGTTAGAAGGAAAGACACAAGGAACTTTCAAGGTCTCTTTGAAGAACTTTGAAATGAATTGTGTGACTTGGGAGATACTGGCAAAGGACTGACCAGCACAGCATGCCTGCATCAAAGAAGGTGCTATGCTCTATGAGTGAAGCAGAATTGCAGTAGCTAAAAAAGCAAATAAGATGTACAAATTTAGGGATGTCTCCACTCCAAATGTTCATATGGACTATTTGTTCCAAATTGATAGTGTTCCAAGTTCATATTGATCTGATGAGCCATAATTGGACACATGTACCTTAACCTCAATATAATGACATCATTTCGGTCCTCTTCAAGAACAAAGGATAACAACCAGGAAATAGTGTAAATGTTGGATTTACCTAGATTTAAGCAAAGCATTTGAGAGACATGGACTGATGTTAGGGTGAGGTGAATTTGGAATTGATTTGGGTGATCTGAAATAGAAAAGAGGAATTATTAATGGCTCACTGCCAATTTGGAGCTGGAGAAGGAAATGGCAAATCACTCTAGCATCTTTGCCAAAAAAAAAAAAACCCCAAAAGGAGTCAAGAAGACTCAACAATCGAAAATGACTAAAACAACAATAAAGTCAATTTAGAAAGAGATCTTCCACGGACTATACTAGAAATCTATGCTTAATTTTGTATTATTTAACATTTGTATCAGTAACTTGTATAAAAGAAGGTATGTGACCTATTTATCAAATTTGTGGATGATATAAAATTGGGACAAATAGCTAATGCACTGGGTATCAAACTCAGATATCAAAAAGATTTTGACATATTTGAATATTAGACCATATCTAATATGATTAAGTTTAATAGAAATAAATATAAAGCATTCACTTGGGTTCAAAGAGTCAAATTCACAAGTGTAAGATGTAGGATGCATACAGAACAGTTTGTCTAAAAAATCCCTCCACCATTCTGGGGTGTCTACATATCCTGTCACTTCATTATGAGCCCCCCGTATAATATGGGAACCAAAAAAACCCCAATGCAATAGTAGGTTGTTTTCAAAGAGGCACCATATCTAGCAGATATATAACTGAAAATTCTTGAATATGCACTTAATTTTCATAAAAATTTTATATAGGAAGTAATGGGAGCACATAAGTGAATAGCTAATGTTTTCTCTACTAACATTTTTGATATTAATAAAGTCTCAGATGCTTTTTTCCTCCATGCTGTCAGTATCTTCCCTGCTTTCATATACTTTGCAAATCATCCCTCCAGCTTTTTTACAACTATGTGAGTATCATTATCAATCTCCTCAGTGTGAATTTAGCTGAATCTGGTTGCTTTTCTACTTTTGTTTTCTTTACTGATTTTTTGTCTCCTAGAAAACACATATTTTATGAATTAAAATTGACTAGAAATATTTTAAAATATTTAATGTGTTCAGTTAATCCCAGATGCATAATGATCACAATATATAGAAGCAGCTGAATAACATAGTAATTAGAGCAATGAGTTCAAATCCTAATTAAGCCACTTACTAGCTGGGCAAAGCACTTAGAATCTACTTAAACCTCATTTTCCTTATGCATAAAATGGGGATAATAATAGCACCTACCTTACAAAATTGGGAAAATCAACTAAGCTAACATATATAAAATACGTTATAATTCTTAAAGCTTATGTCAATGTTGCTATTATTGTTGTTTGAGCAGAGAGTGAGAATATGTTCATTTTATTGTATGTTCCTGTATTGCTTTTTCTTTTTCAGGATTTTGTCATGGTCTTTTGCTTCCACACTTGGGGGACACAGCACAAGTGTGTGCCATGAATTTTCATGAGAGCAAGGAAAGGTATCCATTCTTCATTGATCTTAGGGTGGATGAGCCCTTGAAGTAACTCTCTGATTTCCAGGGATAGGCTTAATTCTTAATTCTTTTCTTCCACCCCCCTCCCCAATAACAATAGCTCATGCTTATGTACCTCTTTACCAGTATAAACAGTCTTCATAATTGTCTTATTTGATAGACTTTGTGAAGTAGATAGTATAAGTATTATCGCCTCTATCAAATAGATGAGGAAGCTGCATCACAGGAAGTGGCTTATCCAAGATTACAGAACTATTAAATGGCTGTACCTGGACAAGGCCAATGCGCCTTCCACTTCATAGTCTGAGAAGCATCCTTAAGCAGGTCAGAAATGCCATTTTCATGCAAATAATTCATATGCTAATTGAAAATCATTTAAATCTATTTATTAGAGCAAATTCCCAAAGGAATTATCTCAGGCAAAGCTTTGTAAATCTGGTGAATTATAGCTGAAAAAAAAAACAACAACCCTGTATTTCTTTTAAAATATTCCATAATTTAAATTTTCCCTTAGCTTAGACTGACTGGCCTTCCCCCAATTAGTTTGAATTAATGATGTTTTATTGTATCATATAAAGCAAGCCATATTCACACCCAATGCTGAAAGGGATTAAGAGTAATGAAATTTTGAGAACCAGGAGGGTTAATTAGAAAAGGCTTCAAGGAGGTTCTCTAGTGAATTTAGAGGCAGGCTATTGAGGAGAAAGGCTAGTACACTCCTGAGAAACCCTTAAGTTAAATAGAGCTCCTCAACTCCTTAGAAGTCGAAGCATGGAGTAATATTAAAAGAGTTTATATCCCAGTCAAGCAGGGGAAATCTGCAAGGAGATTTAATTGCAGTATTTCTGTTAACATTTTATTATATTTGTGTAAGTTTTCAAAATTTTTAGAGTGCTTTCACATGCATGATCTCATTTAACTATTTTATGTTTACATTATATCTTGGCTCTTTCTATTAATAAGTGGAAGCATTCTTAAAGTTGGCTCTTGTTCTTTAACTGTCCCATTTTGTGTTTTAATGTTCCATGCTTTGTTAGATCCCTTTTGTAAAGAGGTGGAGGTCAGGCATGCTGAAATCTGCTTGTAAATTCTGCTACTGGAGAGGGTAAGTTTTTGTATCATTTTAGTTCATGAGTTCTGAGTTGTAGTAGGGGTGAAAGCTGATTAGTTGTTTTCTCTAAGTCTGGCACTAGTATATGGTCAGCCCTTCAGGGCATGAGGCCATCAGGCTGCCTAAGAAGGGGTGAAGTAGCAGAAGTTGGAAAAGGAACAGACCAGGTATGGTCAACCCATGATACTTCAAGCCTTGGGGGTTGGGGGAGGAGAGAGAGAGAGGAAGGGACGGAGGGAAATGGAGAGGGAGGGGGGGAGGGAGAGAGATGGAGATGGAGGGGGGACGGGAGAGGGAGGGAGATGGAGATGGAGGGGGGGAGAGAGAGAGATGGAGATGGAGAGGGGGAGAAAGAGAGAGAGGGAGAGGGAGAGGGGGAGAAAGAGAGAGAGGGAGAGGGAGAGGAGGGGAAAGGAAGGGAAAGGGAGAGGGAGAGAAAGAGGAAGAGGGAGGAGGGAAATGGAGAGAAAAAGGGAGGAAGGAGACAAAGAGGGAGAGAGGGAAGGGGATGGCAATGGAGAGAGGGGGAGAAAGGGAGATGGAGAGGGTGAAAGAGAGGAAAGAAGGGAGGATAAGGGGGAGGTGAAAGGGGAAGGGAGAAAGGGAGAAAGAGGGAGGGAGAAGAAAGAAAGAGGGAGGGAAAAGGGGGTAGGGAGAGACAAACAGAGAGATAGAGATGGATAGGCACACAAAGAGACAGAACACATGCACATGCAGAGACAGAGATAGAGACAGAGATAAGAGGGACAGAGACATAAAGAGGAAACAGAAACACAGAGAGATAGAGACAGACACACACAAGAGCTACAATGGATTTGACATTAGGAAGACTTAGATTTGAACCAGTTTCTTGACATTCATCACTATGCGGTCCTGGGTAAGTTACATTCTCATCTGAGTCTCATCTATAAAATGGGGAGAGTAGTAGCACCTACCTAAGAAGGTTGTTTGGAGGATCAAATGAGTTACCATGTGTTTATCCTTTGTAAACCTTAAAACTTAGATAAATATGAATTATTAGTAGTTACCATAAAGAAGTGTTAGGGAGCTGGAGGAGTCACTTAGAGGCTAACTGACTTGCTCAGGGTCAGACAATGAGAATTAAAGGTGATATTTGCATCTTAGCCTTCCTACTCCAAGGTCAATACATAATCTACCTACTACTACACCAGGGGTTCCCATATAGTGGTTAGGGAACTCCTTGGGTGATCATTACAATGGTCTAAGGGGCTCTCACTAGAAATTCTTTAATGGTGCCTTAAGTAGTAAATAATTACCCAATTATATTACAAATATATTTTTCCTCTGTGACAACAGCATGTGTATATTTGAACCATTATAATATAATATATATTATAATACAAATTTTAATTTGGAGTTTTCATAGACAAAACTTATCTTTGTAGCTATCATAAACATTTAATGAATAAATCTAAGAGAAACTCATAAGTATATTAAATTACCCTGGAGGTTATGATCATTGCTATTGTTTTTTTGAAAGGGGTTTGTGGAACAGCAACAACAATAAGAAAAACATTGGAAACTATTGTATTACCTCATGCTGCTTCTCTATTATAATTAATATTGGGTATGAGATAAGCATTAACTTTTGTATAATAATATATATGTATATTTAGGCTATCAATACTATTTTATAAAATACTAGAAGAGGTCTCTGATTTATGAAGTAGATAACCTTTAAGTCACAGGAGTAAGTGAAAGCAGACTGGAATATATTAGTGCTTGTATTTGTATAAAGGTAGTTCCTTTTCTTGCACAGAGTAGATATTAAATAAATATTTGTTGAGACAAAGAATGAATGAATGGGAGTGAAAGCAGATAATCTGAAAGAGAATGTTTAATCTTTTAAATTCATACCAGACTAATTAATAGTAATAGCTAGCATATATTATAGAGCTTTGGGATTTGCAAAGTGTGACACAAATATTTTATCCTCATAACCTAGGAGGTAGATGCTATTATTATCCCCATTTTATAGTTGAGGAAACTGAGATTAAGTTCCTTGCCCAAGGTCACACAGCTAGTATCTGAGGCTTGATTCAAACTGGTCCACTGCTCTATCCATTGCACCACCTAACTGCAAGAAGGTGGTCCTTTTAGATTTAATTATAAAGGTCTTAAATGAAGACTTAAAAGATTTTTTTAGCAGCTTATCATATTCCTGAAGATTTGACAGCTTTGGTTAACATGACTACAAATAAATAAGTGTTTGGAAAATGGCAGTTAGGTGACATAAAGCATTGGACCTGGAGTCAGGAAGACCCAAGCTAAAATCCTGACTTAGAAACTTCCTAGCAAGGTGACCATGGATAACTTGACTTTCCTATTCCCCAGTTTCCTCATCTAAAAAAATGAGGGGATTGAATTCTCTAAAATCTCTTTCAGCTCTGTATCTTTGATCTTATGAGGACTTCTGGTAGGGTGGTAAACTTGGGACCAAAGAGATTATATCAAGTTAATAGGGTGACAGGAAGGTCTTGAATCAAGCTAGAATTCAGTTAGATACCAGTCTTCTAAGGGATGGAATTACCAGGTTTACCAAGTCTTATGATTCCAATATAATCATTTTTGTTCATTTAATCTGGCAGCACCAGAAAGTATGGGCTAAGGCTTATAGGAAGAGACACTTTGGAAGCTAGGGGAAGGATTGTAGATTTAAACTCATTTGTAAAGGTCTATTTGGGTAGCTTGGTGGCTCAGTGGCTCAAGCACTGGGACTAGAGTCAAGGGAAAACTTGTCTTTTTGAGTTCAAATCTGGATTCAGAGACATTTTTTTAACTGGCTGTGTAACCCTAGACAAATCACTAAACCCTGTTTACCTCAGTTTCTTCATCTGTAAAATGAAGTGGAGACGGAAATGGAAAACTTCTTCAGTATCTTTGCCAAGAAAACCCTAAAAGGGATCATGAATGGTTGGAAATACCTCAATAACAACAAAGGTTATTTAGTCCAATAGTTTCATTTTACAGATAAGAAAATTATCTGTAAGTAAGTCATTCTAGTTAGAATGTGGAAGAACTAGTTTTCAAATCCAGGTCTCTTGACTCTAAATCTAGCATTTTTGCAACTAAACTACACTAAAGAAGAGGAGAGCCCAGATAGACAGTTTAGTCTCTCAACATGGCCCCTGGGGCCAGTGATTCTATTGCAGAATTGCTGGTTAGGAGTTGAGATGGGGAATGAAGCTGATTTTGAATTAAGGGACCCCTGCAATAGTTCAGGAAGAGAGTAAAGTGTGTGTGGAGGATGGTGGTACTCTTCCTCTGGAAGAATTATGTACCTCTGCTCCATACTTACACCTTAGGACAAAATCTCCTTTTCCTACTGCTGATATGATATAAAGGAACTTATGATAGTTATGGTATGAAAAATAGTTATAAGAGAAGAGAGAATCTAACATTCAGGGAGTTTTGTGAAAGCAGGATGTTATCTGATTACAGGAGTGATCATACTCAAAAGTCCCTACTTGGAAACAAGAAACTGACCCATCCCAGATTTGATCACAGGTTGAATTTCCATAACAAAGAAGATAATGTATCTCAATAAGGGAGAATTGTTGTTTCTTAGTATACAGATTTTTTTTCCCTTAGTTTTGTACCAAAAGATGGTACAGGGTAACATCTGACAGCAAAAATACCCATCCATTTGTGAAATATTTAACTCAAATTGCAAACAGAGAATGGGAAAAGGGAAACCAGAGAAAGCTGATGAAGATCTGGAATCATCTTGGAGAAATCTCTTGTTTGAGTGCCATATTTTGGCTATCTGGGGGAAGAGGAGGAAGAGGAAGAAGGGGAAGAGGAAGAGGAAGAGGAGGAGGAATTAGAATTTAACCTGAGCCACTGAGGTCCTGTATCTTTTCAGTAAAATGTAATGTAAGAACTGTTACATTTTATCTATTTTTGTAATTACAGTATCTACCATAGTGCCTTGCACACAGTAAGTATTTATTTGAGAAAACCCTCTTAAGAATCCACTCCAGTAGTTAGAGCCTCAAATCAAGGTAACATGGATGGAGGGGTTAGTAATTAAGTGTCTTGCCATGAAATAAACAGTTTGGGGGAACTTCATTTAAAAGGAAAAGAAACAGTGTGTATAGAGAGAGCTTTGAAATGCAAGACTGATTTAAATGTGGAAAAATAATAACCCAAATTTTTCCAGCACTTTAAGATATGTAATATTTTCCTTGCCACAACTCTGTGAGGTAAATCAAGAGTACAAATGTATACATAAGGTTTTGGACTCTGCCATGTCATTGATAGTAATAAAGAGTAGTACCTGCAACACAATTTAGATCTCTAAAGAATTGCTTTAGGGCACTCAGGAGTTAAGTGACTTGTCCATGGTCCTATATTCAATATAGATATGAAGGCAGGATGTGAAGGTGAGTTCAACTGATTCTATTGCCACCATTTTATTCACTATGGAAGACTGACCCTTAGTGCAAATATTATGATGCTCATTTTACAGATGAGGAAAGTAAGAATTATTATAAAAGGCTAAGTTATCCAGAGTTACTCAACTAGGAAGTATGGGGTTCAGTCCTCTCAACTCCCAAGCTAATGCTCTTTACATTTTACACATTAGGAAGTCACTGGAAGAATTAGATCGAGGAAAGGAATAATTAGAGGAATTATCAGATTTTCAAGAAAATGGCAAGCAGGGTCATGGGAAGACATTGTTGAATAGGACCACACTGGCCTCTAGTTAGATGGAACAGCTGACTAGGAAACACAGTTAGCCGGCAAGAAACAGTTGTGCAGACTTTGGCAATCATACAGCATGTTAATATAGGAAAAAAGCTGACTATCTTCCTACTCTGGGCCACACATGAAATATATGTGAAGAAGTCAAATTATTCTCTTTTCCTTCTTCACCATTCCATTTTGCCCCAGGGAAAAGAATGGGGTTGAATAAATCTTGGAGGAAATTCTATTAATAGTATCAGAAATACAACATGATAGATTCCAGAGACCTATCTGTGGGATTCTTCCTTTGGGAGCTTGCAAGAAGAACTTTGTATTGGTGGGATTGTAGTGTACCAAAGACCATGAAGTGATATTCTTGATTTTGATTGATTTTGAAACAAAGCCAAAATGGCACTGTAGTCAATGATAACTTATACATTTTCCTATACCATTTATCTAGTTTACCTCTTCTCCTGTTACTCTGATGAATAAAATGAACACAGTCAATGTAGCCTATCAATATATTTCTAGGGTGGCTGTCATTGGAGTGAGGAAGCTTGGAGGCACTTTGGGCTCAGTTCATTATCTACAACACAAAGAAACATCATTTTCTTGAGAATCTCTTTTCTGCTTGAAATAGTGATTAGTTGTGTTGTTAAAATTTCAGTCTCCTTCTTTTGTATACTATAACACCTTCAATTATGAGCTTGTTGAGGATTGATTTGGGAGAAATGTTGCCAGTTTCTCACTCATTTTCTTTCCCATCAAATGCTCCCTTTCCTATCAAAACCAGTTTATGGCATAAAGCTATTGAGATCAATGGTAATGCTAACAAAATTGGACAACATTTCTCTTCTGAACCAATCACCATCATGCATGAGTCTCAGTTGTGTCTGATTAAGTGAACAACAACAGGGTATAACCATCCATCAAAACAGATCAGTCATGCCATAAATATACTGCTGATATACTTCAAGGGGTTTAGAAAGATTTATCTTCTTCCCATTTCTCTTTCTTGCAACATATAATTTCAATATAGGTATAGTAACACATGTTCTGTGCTGATTTACAATAATTCTATTGGATACTTTGAGGCAGAATATTGTCATGGCGATTTGCAAAAGAGCCCATCACTGTTTTTCTAAGGATGTTTTGCCTAACCACTTGTACCAAAGATTGTCTTGGTAGGACTGCCTGCCTGATGATTTCTTGTTGTTCTCTAGCACTGGCAAATTTTATCTAGGTTTTGAGAGATTTAAAATGCTTTGGTTTATATATTATCAGTGCAGGTTGTATCTGATATTCCTTTGCCAGAGCCTTAACATATGAATACAATTTCATTTGTTCATGATCGTCTTTTTAAATAAAAGGGGAATTTCCCATTAATTCCATTTTATAAGTGGAAAGAGTGAGACATAGAGAAATTAGCAGTTTGCTTGAGTTAATGTTTTTAGCCAGGAACAAAGACAAAAAAAAATCTAGGTTTTCCTGCTTTTCTTCCATTGAGATATTTTCTGCAAGATTATGCTGACATCTAAATGAAGAGATAAGAAATGAAATGTTTGAAAACTGACTCACATTATGACTGATAGTCAATAGCGGTCACATAGGACAGAGACAGGAAAATATACACTTGCTCTTGCAAACATTTGATTTAGCTTTGGAAAGCAAAGAAAGTTAAGGGAATTGCCAGTGACAAAAAATTGGAAGGATAAGGGATAGAGAGAGAAAAAAGGTTAAGACACATATGATAGAAACCAGACCTGGAAAGAATCTTAGAGATCATCCATGGGAAGCATGAACCAAGGTTGCTAGTACACCTTTATTCTTTGAGGGAAAGAGGAAGACCCCTTGATAATGCTCGAAATATATTTTATGGATACCTATGAGATGATAGTCTACTTGCCTCATTTTATAGATGAGGAAACTGAAGCCCAAAGAGATATCACTTGCTATATGTGATCTACAAATAGAAAGTGGTAGAACTAAGATCCAAAATTATCTCAACTTCAAATCATGAAGTTGAAGTTCAGCTTTTACCATGATAAATTGGATATCACCGTAAGACAACAGGGATATATATATTGCTTGCCTGTCTTGGAGGGGGAGGGAAGGCAATAGGGAGGGAAAGAATTTGGAACTCAGAACTTAAAAAAAAAACAATGAATATTAAAAGGTTGTTTTTACATGTAAATGGGGGAAAATAAAATATTATTTAAAAAAGACAACAGGAATATAAAGGAATGGACTGAGAATCAGAATTGGATGGGGGTAGGCAAGGTTGGGCTTATTTTTTTTTCTTTTGCTGAGGCAATTGGGGGTAAGTGACTTGCCCAGGGTCACACAGCTAGGAAGTGTTACCTGTCTGAGGCCAGATTTAAGGTCAAATTTGAACTCAGGTCTTAAACTCAGGTCTTCCTGACTTCAGGGCTGGTACTCTATCCACTGCGCCACCTAGCTACCTTCAAGATTGGGCTTATTTTTAACAGCCATGTGAAGATAATAGCTTCAACTTTAGTGACTTGAGGATCTCTGAAAGGAAAGAAAGTGTGAAAAAATGGATTGAGTGGCTGGAAAGGAGATGGGGGAAAAAGAGGTTTATTTGCTGGAAAGAAAACCCAGAAAAAAATAGCAGAAGCTAAGTGAAACAAAGAATAAAGAAAGATCCCTTGACTTACTATATATGTTGCCATATTAGGGTAAAATGGAAGCCATCAAACCCTAAAGAGATTCATGTTTCATTTATCTAGGGAAAATTAAGTGCCAATTTATTATTAAAGTTAGCCTTGAAGTTGAAGGATGACAATATACAGCACTACCAAAAACTGGCCCCAAATTTTGAGGACAGAGACCTACAGAGATGATCAAAAGATCAGTGGAAATGGATTGATAACAACAAATAATACCAACCCAACAAAACAAAAAACTTAACACAAAAACCAAAACTTGTTTTGTGTGAAAATATTATTTTACTTCAATTGACTTTCAACATAATGTATATAAAATCCATTTCAAGTCTATTCACTGGACAGAAAAAAAATCCCAATACCTAGTATTTAATCTTCAATTCACTGTTGTAAAGATGATCCAGATAAAGTAGAGTGTAGAGAAAAAAAAGACCTTAATCAATTAGAGTTTAACCTTTGGTTCCACATACTTTGTCTTGTGGTCAGAAGTGAAAGGGCTGAGATTGCTTCATTTGAAAAGTTGTGTTGATGACTTATCAAAAGTTGTTCTAGCTGGGAGATCATTCAGGATGAGAGAGCACTTCAAAGTACTTTCTGTTCTACTTAGCATTTATATAGTGGCAAAGAGCTCTACAGTGTTATTAAAATACATCTTATTCTTTAGAGCCATTTATGATTATTCTGCATTGTACTCTAAAGTCTTTTTCACTTGGGTATGCTGCAGGATTTCAGGACAGCAGTGGACCTTTGGATGTTAGTTAACTTAAGTCACCTTGCTTGAAATAATTTTTTTTTTACCAATGCTGCTCACCTTATGTGAGTCCCTGAGTTTAAAACGCAGCTATTTAACAACAAGCTGTCCTTCATCCCTGAAAAACAGTCATCATAGTTATTTTACTTTTTTTTCTCTGTGAAACAGGCTGCCCCAATGATGCTTTTTAAGAAATAGGATGATATGCTCTCTATTGATGTTTGCTTGCATTGTGTTTCCTTTCTCTGATATTTCTTTCTTGTAGATACGATTTTTCTTGCGCAACAGTGATAAGTGTGGAAATATGTATACATATATTTGATTTGTCAAGTATTTTAACATAATTAACATGTAGTGGATTTCCTGCCACCTAGGGGAGGGGTGGGGAGAAAAATTTGTAACAGAAAGCTTTGTAAGGGTCAATGTTGAAGAATTACCCATACATATGTTTTGCAAATAAAAAGTTTTAATAAAATAAAAAAATACTTGACACTATAAAATAAATAAATAATAACAATAAAAAAAGAAATAGAATGATAGCCTGCAAAGATCTTTTCTCCTGAGGTTCTGGCAGTGATTTTAGTTGTATCATACTATCACATTCAATTCCTTTATCTATAAAATGAAGATAATAATTGTACACTTGTCCATTAGGGCTATTGTCATGGGAAAAGTACTACATAAAAATGACCTATTCATATTTCAGAAAAGCCTAGAAAGATTTCTATGAACTGATGTAAAATGAAATGAGCAGGACCATGAAAACAGTATGTAGAGTAATAGCAACATTGTGTGATGATCAACTGTGAATGACTTTGCTTTTCTCAGCAACACAATGATCCAAGGTAATTAGAAAGGAGTCATGATGGAAAATGCTATCCACATCCAGATAAAGAACTGATGAAGTCTGAATGTAGATCAAAGCATATTATTTTCACTTAGTTTATTTTTTGTGTGTTGGTCTGTTTCTTTTTTTCACAACTGTGACTAATATGGAAATATGCTTTATATGATTGCACATATATAACCTGTAGCATTTTAGGAAGAGAGAAGGGAAAGGAGGAAGGGAGAAAAATTTGGAATTCAAAATCTTGTAAAAAATGAATGCTAAAAATTGCCTTTATATAAAATTGAGAAAAATACTATTTTAAAATGAGACACACATAGAAAAAAGAGGGCTACTTAAAGTCACATACAATACCAATTAGTTCTAGGCAAAATGATGAAGTCTGTTTTTGATCCAATCATTCTACTCCAAATATCAACTATTCTCCTAATTTCTGGTTGCATAAGGACTATTCTCCTCATCCTTCACTCTTTTATTTCTCCCCTCAAAACTTCTAAGAGATTCCCTTCATGCCCAGGAGTCTCCAGTTGATTACCTCATTCAGAAGGAACTGATTCTATTTTCTGGAAGTTTCCTTTCTCCTCTCCTCATTCAAACTTATTTGCCCTATTCCCTCAGGACAAGCCTAGTTTGAGAAATTAATTGCATCAAAGTGGTAATGGCTGATAATGACTTAATACATTACCTTTTCCCAGATGATATATTTGCATTTAATGGGTCCTATTATTCAGAAAAATGACTCTTGTAAGGGGAGGGTGATTAAAGCAGGCACAGAGAAGTTTTGATAAGGCTTCCCTGTGAGGAAAGAATAGGGAGCCTGCTTCTCAGAGAGTATCAATGACATATGGTAGAATTGCCTTGGAGTGACTGTGGATTGTTCTTTAATGGGTTCCAGGGTAGACATTCTATAATGGGTTCTAGTCAGCTAATTATGTGACTAGGAGAGGCCTTTTTGATGGACTTCATAGATAGTACTCAGGGAGCTCTATAAAAAAAAAGTCATACTTGGTCTTGACCATTCTCTCAGCTGCTCTACTATTCATAGAATCCAGTTAAGAGACAATTGAAAAGTCTTGACCCTTCCCCATCAGGGACAACATGTAACCTGGTGGAAGGCAGGCTCTGGTGGTTGGGCTCTGTATTTGTTCTTTTATAATTTATGAATTGGAGGCTCTGATTTTGAGAGTTTAGAAAGTTCATAAGATCCAGCATCAGTACTTTTTAGGCATTTCAGTCTGGATGGCCAGGTATCCATTACTTGGTTTTTGCAGCCCGTTCAATATAATACTTAGAGGAATAAGAAATAATATTCAGGATCCAGATCAACAATGAGACAAAGACTCATCGGGTAATAATGTTGCCTTTGGATATGAACTTGGTGGGACTGGAAATCTAGGAACTCAGCTAAGTTTGAGTTCATTTTCATCAGAGACTGAGGTAAGATAGAAGGGGATATGTTTATATTTTGTTCTTGCTTGTGTTTTCAAATTAAATGTCTATTTCTAAAAGCTAATTGATACTAAATGGTTAAAAGGAAATAGATTCTTCTCATTGGCTACCTAATAGTGAGGGGAATATAGCCAGTTAGTGATTAAGCCAATAACATTAAAGTAGAGATATCATGAATCCTTCAGGATTCCCTAGAACTCTGAGGGGGAGATGTAATTATCTGACTCTGTAAAGTAACCAGAACATACATACTACATTCTAATACCCTAATATATTTATGATCTCATCTATATAAATATTTCATGAGATCATATAATTCTAGCTTTTGACCTGAAAGGGGTTTTAAGCACAGCCAGTCCAAACTATAGCTCAAGGACCAAATTCTATAGGCTTTAAAAATGTTTTTTAAAGTTTTAAATACAATAAACTTTATTTAAAATGCAAAATCCTTCTTAGTTTGCCCTACAAAAAACATGGGGTAGATTGGATTTAGCCACTCCATAGTTTGCCAACCCTTGGTCTAGTCTAATCTCATATAGATTAAGTGATTTATCAGCTAGTTGGGTTCAGAGCAAAAATTTGAATCTAGGTCCTTTGGCTCCAAATCCAGCACTTTTATGTTAAGCTCTGTTGCAGATTCAGCTTAACTTTTCCTGCTTATCTTGTAATATAACTCTTGTCCACATCATCCTATCAATTTGGTGCAGGGCCATTCAATCAATATATATGAGGCTTTCTTGGGATTAATCTTATGTAGAAAGAATACCAGTGGAGAATCTGAAGGCTGTTCATCAGTAATTTCTTCCTCTTTCCAAATGGCCATCGCTATAGGAATAACTACTAATTGGAATTTCACTCTCATTGACAGTTGGGAGGGATATTTTTGGTCATGAGGTCTTTTGGCACTCTTCAATCTATATCAGCAGGCAGCTGCCTATTTCAATTCTGAGAAATGTGGGCCCTCATCCCATAGTACATCAATGGCAGCATTTGGAACAGAATTTATTTCCTCTTTCTCTTGGTACCAGATTCTCTTCATTAGATCATTCTTCATCTGAATGGAGAGTGTGTTACAATTACAATATCAGGGAATAAATATAAAGTGTAATATTGAAGCACATATTCTTTCCTATGTCAGCTTTTTTGAAGATGAAAATAATAGGAAAAATATCTATTCTTGAGTCTAGTATACATACAAGAGCAAATATAACTCCTGGGTTTATTGACATTTAGGCAAAATGTCCCATGAAAAGCTATAATATGTCAATAGGTTTTAATATATATAAAATACATGTATTGAAATCATGTTATTTCAGTCTTTTAGAAAATAGAAACACAAATCTAACTGAAACTCACTTAGGAGACTTCTGAGAACAATTGAAAAAGCTATTTTTGGTAAAAATCAAGTGTTTTGTATTTTTTTAAAGTACCTTTCATGTTATGCTCTCAAAGCTTCATAATTTTTAATTCATAAAACCATTTTTCTTCATTGAGTTTGGGTCTTATGGTGAGCAGGTTTGGGCTAATCCAGAGCATATTTGTGCCAATGCAAGAACCATGAACAGAGAGAAAGCAGGAAGCTGAGTTCAGGACTGGGAGAATTGGATAAGTAGGGAGGAATGGGGATGGACAAGGCCCAGTAGAGTACCTGGGCTGTAGTAGTTGAGGGAGTGCAAAATATAACTAGGTGTGTCTTTGTGAGGAGGGTGGTGTCTGTATTGTATCAGGTGCCTCCATCTCTGGAGGAAACCACTTTCTGCAGGGGTAGAGTTCTACTTTCTTCTCCTCAGAACTTAAATTTAAAAAAAAATTATTCTGAACTTGACAAATACCAACAAATGCAAACATTTCCATACACAAAGAACAGAAAAGGAGGATATGAAAGTGAATTTCATTGTGAACAGCTTCTTTTAAAAATATCTACTCAATTCAGCTAATTTTGGAGATCCCTTGATTGTCCTTTTGTCCCCAAACCTTCTTCTGATCTCTTTTATGCATTTTCTTAAAATTCTTCACTAATGCTCTTTTCTTTTTTCTTTCCTTAAATTTTTTTTCATTGTTATTATCAACAAGCCCTGTTTTCTTCCCCAATTTCACCTTGTTCTCCTTGATCTTGTCTTGATATTCCCCAAATAAAAAACTTGAAACCAGTTAACATAATCAAACTAACATGCATATTGGCCTTGTCCTAAAATCTGTTTCATTCTCTACCTCTAGTCCATCACTTTTCTAAGAAGTATGAAGCCTATAGTTTATATTCAACCTTCTGGAGGTGTGGTTGATCATTGTTTATAGAGTTCTTAAATCTTTCAATGTTGTCCTTACTTAGAAAAATGAAATAGGTATTATATAAATTGTACTACTGATTCTACACACCTTACTCTGAATGAATTTATACAAATCTTCCTGGATTCTCCTGAATTTCATCATTTCTATAGTGCAATAATATACTATAACATTCATCTACTATAATCTATTTGGTGATCTCCCCATTGGTCATATTTTCTAGTTACTTCAACAACAAAAAGTACTGTCATGAATATTTTTGTACATATGTGTCCTTTATCTTTTGCTTTTATTCCTTTAGAATATAAGCCTAGTAAGTGGTATCTCTGAATCAAAATGTTTTCACTAATGACATTTTGAATGTAGTTTTAAATTGCTTTCTAGAGTTTATAGCTCCATAAACAGTATATTAATGTGCCTTTTCCCCATAATCCCTCCAAGAGACAACAATTTTCCTTGTGTCATCTTTGATAAGTGTGAATTGGAACTTCATAGATATTTTAATTTGTCTTTCTTTGATTATTAGTGAATTGGAATTTTTTATCAAATAGCTATTGATAGCTTGGCTTTCTTTCTTTGAAAACTGTCTACTTATATCCTTTGACTACTTAACTATTGGATAACAGCTCTGGTTTATATAAACTAAATTTTTAAAAATGTATTTTGGATTTTATTTCTTTATCAGAGAAAATTGCCTTTTTATCTTTAGTTGCATTGGATTTTGTGCAAAAACTTACATTTTACTTAAGAAAAATTGTGGAGGTTATTGCAATCCTTTCTATTCCTTCTTCAGTCATGAACTTTTTTTTTTTTTACTATTCTTTTCTTCCTTGATTCTCTAATTTATTTGTAATATGATTTTTATATGCTTGCAATGTAATTATTCTGTATGCCATGAATCAGTTTATAATTTATCTTGGTATATGGTATGAGATGTTAGCCTAAACCTAATTCTGCCAGACTGCAACATTGCTCTCCAGTTTTGCCAGCAGTTATTGTTAAATAGTTAAATACTTGCTTCTTACACCTTGCTCTCTGACATATTCAGTAACACTGGCTTTTTACCTATTCCATGAACAACATGCCATTTCTGTACTCTGGGCATTTTCTCTGGCTATCCTGTATGCTTGAAAATCTTTCAGTTTTCCACTCATTAATAACTTCTCTGGCTTCTTTTAAGTCACAACTAAAATTATACCTTTTATAGAAAGCTATTCCCAAATCCTTTTAATTCCAGTGTTCTTGTTCTGTCCATTATTTCTTATTTATCTTGTATATAGTTGGTTTTGCATTTGTGTGCATATTATCTCCTTGTTAGACTGCAATCTCCTTGAGGGGAGGCACAGGCAGTTTTGTTTTTGTTTTTGTTTTTCCTCTTTTTGTATTCTCCTTGCTTGGTTTGGTGCCTAGAACATAGGAGTCATTTAATAGGCCACTTAATAGGCTACTTAATAGCTATTTATTGACTGATTGAAAAACTTACTCTGGTAGTCAGGATATTTGGATTTATCGAACACTATGTTTCTATGTGTGTTTCTATATGTTATATCCAATCTATTCCATTGATTAACTTCTCTACTTTTTAAACAATACCAAAGAGATAGCTGTTTTTTATTCCAGTCTTACATTCAATTAAATTTCAATTCAATAAACATTAAGTGCTATAAGAACTGGGGATGGAAATAAAAGGAAAGATAGTCCCTGTCCTTAAGGAACTTATAACATAAAGGGGGAAGAAAGCACACTAAAGAAAGCTGAAAAGATGAGGGTAGGTTGTGAGAAGGGATATCTGAGGGAATCATATTGATGGTGAATTTAACTCTAAGAAGTGCAGCTGATGGGAAATGAAGAGCTGGTTGGGCTTGTGAATCCTCTTTAAATAAAAATTCTTTGAAGAGAGTTTTCCCGTCTAGCCATCCAACCAGAAAGGGCAGAGACTACTGAGCTTATCGATGAAGTATGGATAAAAAGGTGAGTGGGTAACAAGGTGATGCAGTCTTTCAGATGATGAACTTAACATCTGATTCTTCTAGCCCTCCTTTCCACTTTAGATTTTTTTTTTAAAAAAAGATTATTATTTCCCTTGAGATTCTTGTTACACAAATGAATTTCTTTATTTTTTTTCTAGCCCTAAAAAGTAATTTTTAATTTTTGATTGACATAGTACTAAATAAATTAATTTAGGTAGTATAGCCATTTTAATTTTAATTGCATGGTCTAGCCAAGAACAATTAATGTCTCTGTGATCATTCAGGTTTGTCTTTATTTCAGTGAAGAATCTTTTATAGTTGTACTTATATATTTCCCAACCTTTTTTGGGTAGACTTCCAAATAGTTTTTATGTTTTATAGTTATTTTGAATGGAATCTCTCTCTCTCTCTTTGCTAGGTTTTGTTGCTGGTATTAAAAAGATTAATACTTTTTATGGGTTATTTTTTATCATGATACTTTGTTCAAGTTATTAATTATTCCAGTTAATATTAGTTGAATCTGATGGTTTTTTTAGGTAGACTTTCATATCCATCTACAAAAATGATAATTTTGTTTCCTTTTTTCCATACTTGTTCCATCAATTTCTTTTTCTTGTTATAATTTCTTGTTCTGTGTTTTGAGCAAGGTATTAAATATTAGTAGTGTTAGTGGACATTCTTGCTTTTCTACTATTTCTTTTCTACTATTCTTATTGGAAAGGTGTTTGGTTTATCTCCATTATATATAGTTTAGTCTCTTGGTTTTAGATGGATAATATTTACCATTTTTTTAAGTCCATTTATTCCTGTCTTCTGTGTATTTTTTTAAAAAACAGAAATGAGTGTTGTATTTTGTCAAAAGCATTCTCTGCAGCTATTTATATAATCATGTGCTTTTTGTTATTATTATTTTTATTGTGTTGTTTTATATTTTATAGTTTCCCTAATATTGAAGCAATCCTACATTCTTGGTAGGAATCCAACTTGAATATGTTGTACAATCCTTTTAATATATTTTTATAGCTACTTTTTGATTATTTTTAAATTTTTATTTAATATTTTTTGCATTAATATTCAGTAGGGATATTGGTCTATGTTTTTCTTTCACTGTTTTGACTTTTCTATCTTGGTATCAAGATCATATTTGTGTCATATTAGGATTTTGTAGAATCTCTTCTTTTCCTATTTTAGCAAATAGTTTATGTAATGGCAGAATTAATTGTCCTTTTGATGTTTGATTGAATTTGCTTCTAAATCCACATAGTCTCATTGTTTCTGCATAGGAATATATCTTTGAAGCAGGGAGAAGGTGAATGGTTTCAAACTGGAACATATACCATTTGCAAAAATCAGTGAAAGACTGCATCTTAAAAACAAAAGGCATTTAGGTAGTAAGTGGATATAAAAACTGAAGAGCAAAACAAAGCAGTGATTCAAAAGCTGGGCAGATGGAAAAACAAAATCCACAGAAATTGACAGTAAGTTCAGAACCCACATGAGTTAAATGAACAAGTATGAGACACTCAGGAAAGCAATTGGAGCAGCAGGGGTCAGGAACTTAAGCAGGTAGTCTGAATAATAGAGAAGAGGGCTTAATAGCAGAGAGGTCATAATAATAATAATCACTCACATTTATAGAGAGCATTTTAAGATTTATAAAGCACTTCCCTCACAACAACCCCAGGAGAGGTAATGTTTATTATTCCCATTTTTAGAGTCATTATTTAAAGGAATTTGGAGTGGTTTGGGAGAGAGGTTAGGTGAGTTCCTTCCTGCCTTTACTCTGTCATCTTGGCTTTGCCTCCTATTATTCCCATTTTTACAGATAAGGAAACCAACTCTCAGAAAGATAAAATAATTTGCTCGTAGTCACATAGCTTGATAAGTGTCAGATCTAGATTTGAACCCAGGTCTCCTTACTCTTAGGGAGGGTAGATACTCTGGCACAGTGGATAGGGTGTTGGCCTGGAGTCAAGGAAACTCATCTTCCTGAGTTCAAATCTAGTCTCAGATATTTACTAGCTGTGTAATCCTGAACAAGTCACTTAACTCTATTTGCATCAGTTGCCACATTCATGAAATGTGTTGGAGAAGGAAATGGTAAGCCACTCTATTATGTCTGCCAAGAAAACTCTAAGTGGGGTCATGAAGAATCAGACATGACTGAATAACAACTCCTTACTCTAGGTCCAGCAATGTTTTGATTTTACCAACAGTGAGATAATTTTCTGCATTGACCAGGAAGCCTGAAGCTAACTAGCAAATAACCTATCATACTAGAGGTCCCTCATAGTTTGCTTAGAAGTTTAGAGGCTTGTTAACATTTCTCCCCCAAAGGAGGGAGCAGCAGCAGCCATTGGCTCCTAGAAATTGATCAGGATTGTTTTTTTTTTTATTGTTGTTTTTTTGTTTTTGTGGATGCTATCCAACACCTTGAGCAGTGCTGTTATCTCTAATGGAGAAATGAGGATGGGACAGAATTAGGGTACATACAAGAGAGGCTACATTATTTCAGTGAAAAGAGAAGATCTTATATTATTTGTCCTACCTCTATTCTTTCTTTGAATCATCATTAGAGTACAATCCTTTAGTTTAAGGCTTTGGTCTCAGATAGAGAAATAGACAGAAGGATAAACAGATAGATAGATCTGTGATTTAAGAACCATAATTGGACAGAAAAAGAGAAGACATTTAGGAATATAAGGTTATTCGCATGACTGAGAGAAGAGGAAAGTGTCCCTAAAGAGAAAACATAACATATTTTGCCTAACATATTTTGCCTAAGGACTGCCCTGTACCCAGGATCCCTTAGCAGTCAACAGTAGAGCTGGGATCTCATCTCAGGTCTTTTGGCACTGAGGCCAAACAAAATGTTGACTTTTAAAAATTTGTTTCAATCCCAGAATGAAAATTCTCATATCTGTTTTAAGGAAAAATGAGAGAACAGAAACATGGTTAGTATTAGAATGAAATAGAGTTAAAGTATTTTGTATAAGGAGTAATGTCTATTGAAGCTTCTGGCAAGGCTTCACAAAAGACTGGTTAATTTTGTCTCTATTAAAAAAAAACTAACTCTGGTTACCCATGTTACTTTTTGAACCTTTGTTATCCTGTGCACCTTAACAAAGACACAATATTAAAGATGTGATTTGTGGCTTTTTATAGATTTGCAAAGCAACTCCAACTGGGAGATGAGGATAGACTGCACACTTTCAGAAAGAGCTGGAACTGTGCCGTCACATCATGTTTCCCAGCAGGAATCAGGGAACAGTATTGCTCTTGAATTTAATATCCAAGTTTTGATAGAAGAGGGACAAAGTTTGAGGAAATTAAAAACAAAACAAAAGAAAAACATCAGAAAAATTCTGAAATTATAGACTCATGGTCTCCTAATGCTGGTTGCTCATGTCAATCTAAACTGCTAACCGGAGGACTATTCATTCCACCTAGGGCTATGTTTGTATAATTCTTCTTAACTAGGAACAACTCAAGTCCCTTTATTATTTCCTTCTGAGACAGATTGTTACCATATTAAAAGAGTTAACTCTGTCTGGGAGAGGGATGTATTCCTGGAGGTGTGGATTAAAATAATGCAACTAAATTCTCTGGAAAATGGTAGATTAGGGAAAAAAACAGTAAAAAAAAAAAAAACAACCCTGATTTTCCTATATTTTAAATAAATCGAATTCACCTCTTAAAGTATGTAAATTGGTTGGTCTTTCATTCTTGAAGAGAACCAAAATGACATCACTATGTTAGAGTCAAATTACAGTGCGTCCAACTGTGGCTGATCAGACTAAGACGGGCTTGGTATGCTCTACCATAGGTCAGGTACAGATAGTCCATATGAAGATCTGGGGTGAATTCTCTAATTTTGTACATTTCATCTTTCTTTTGAGCTACTTCAATTTTGCTTTGCTCACAGAGTATAGCACCTTCTCTGACGAGAGCATTCCATACAGGTGGTCTTGTTCCAATGTCTTCCATGTTATCCAATTAGTTCTAAAGTTCTTAAGCAAGATTTTGAGACTGTCTTTGTACTACTTTTTCTGACCACCTTGTGAGCAGTTGTCCTATGTGAATTCTCTATAAAATAATCTTTTTGACAAGCATTTGGTATTTGCACAATGTGGCCAGACCAACAGAGTTGCACTCTCTGCAATAGAGTTGGAATGCTTGGCAGTTTAATTTGAGAAAGGATGTCAGTGTCTGGTATCTCATCCTAACAGGTAATCTTCAGAATCTTACTAAGACAACTCAGATAGAAGTGATTGAATTTCCTGGCATGGTGCTGGCATCCTATCTATGTTTCACAGGTGTACAACAATGAAGTCAGTAGGTCTGTAGATCTTTTGTTTGGTAGTCTGTAGATCTTCTGTATTGTAGACAATAGGTCTTTAGACCTTCAGTTTAGTAGTCAATCTAATATATTTTCTCTCCCACACTTTCCTTCGGAGCTCCCCAAACACTGGGCTAACTCTGGCAATGCGTGTGTCAATCATTATCAATGTTTACATCCTTGGAAAGTATACTGCCAAGGTAAGTGAACATATCTACAGCATTTAAAACTTCTCAATTTGCTATAACCAATGGTACTACATGTGGATGATGTGGTGCTGGCTGATGGAATACCTGTGTTTGTTGGTGGTAATTGTTGGACCAAAATTAGCACAAACAACAGAGAATGATGCATAGTTTGTTGCATTTCAGCTTCAGAGTCTATACTGATGCATAATCATCGGCAAACAAAAAATCATGCACTGATTCTTCTTCACTTTAGTTTTGACTTGTAGCCTTTTCAATTAGAAGATTTATCATTAGTATGGTAGCTGACTTTGATGCCATATTCCTCTTTATCGAAGATGTTTGACAACATGACTGAAAACATCATGCTAAAAAGCTTGGGAACAAGTATATAGCTTTGTTTGATTTCATTGGTGACTGGGAAAGTGCAAGAGCATTGTCCGTTATCCAGAACCCAGGCAAACATCCTGCCATGAAATTGACCTATAATACTGATTGTTTTGTGGGCAACCAAATTTTGACATAATTTTCCATAAGCCCTCACAACTAACAATATCAAAGGCCTTGATCAGATGAACAAATGTTGTATATAGGTTCTGTTCTGATCCTGGTATTTCTCTTGGAGCTGTTGGGCAGCCAATACCATATCAACTGTTCCTTAGTGCCTTCTGAAGCTACACTGATTCTCAGATTCATGACCATCTTCCAGGTGAAGGATCAATCTAGTAACAAAGATTCTGGCAAGAATCTTGCCAACATAACTGAGAAAGATGCCCCTGTGATTATCACAGGACAATACATTCCCTTTACTTTTTTAGAGATAGACAGTGGATGCATCCTTGAACTCCTGGCTAGAACCTCTTCTTGCCATATAACCCAAAAAATTTCAATCAGTTTTTGTGTGAACAAAGGATCCTCAAACTTCTAAATATCAACTGGGATAGAATCAACACCAGGTGCTTTGCCACACAAAAAGGAAACTAATGGTATTCAAAACCTCTTCTTTAGTTGGAATTTCAGCTAGTGGAGGGTTTGACTTCAACCTGAAGTAAATGGTCAGTGATTTCAACATTGATTGATGATGGTCTGTTGAGAACACTATGGAAATGTTTGACCCACCTCTCCAATCACTATTCAATGTGACTTCATCAACACTGAGTAGTTGAGATTCACAATAGATCTTTGACCCATAAATAACCTGGGCATCATAAAAGTGCTTTGGATTTTTACTATCAATATAAAACTGAATTTCATCTACCTTTTTGCATCTCTTTAAGCTTCATTTGCATATATTTCTTTTGGTGGAATTAAGTGTACCTTCTTAGAAATGCATGAACTATCTTGTTGATGTATCCTGTGGAATTCTCATTTTTCAGTTAGTAGTTTCTGAATTTCCCCATCATTTTCATCAAATCAGTCGGATATTTGCAAGTATTCTGACCCAAATAGGCAAATGCAATACTGTATACCAAATCTTTGAAAGCTTTTCACTCCTTTTCTGCTCCACTGTTGTCAATTGTGTGTTGGCTCAACTTTCTGTTCAAGTTAGCAACAAACTGTTCCATCTCAGAGAAGTGCTCTAATCTGTTGGCATTAATTCTTCTGGTAGTCTTTTTGATTTGAGGTTGCCGCTTTTGTTGAATGAAATAAGAAAGAGGATAAGTATGATCAGTTCAGGACTCTGTGCTATACGTTGTTTTTGTTATTCTCACATCTTATCTATCTCTTCTGACAATCACATAGTCTATTAAATGTCAATGTTGCCTCAAGGATGCATCCATGAATTTTGCTCTTGATCACCACCTCCCACCAATAATCCTCCTCCCTTTAAAGTCCCTCCCTCCCCTTTATACCTTTCCCCTAATCCTTCTATTAGTTTATCCCTTTCCTTTTCTCCCCTCCCTCCTACCTTCCCACAAGGAGGGTCAGTGCTTTCTTTGAAGCCAAATTTGTCTGATATACTCTCTTAGAGTCCAATCTAATGAGAGTAAGGTTTACACAATACTCATCGCCCTCCCTTCTTTCCCTCAATTATATTAGATCTTCTATGTCTCTTTATGAGATTTTGCCTTATTTTACCTCCTTTATTTTTACTTTATTTTGCCTCCTTTCCTCCCTCCCCCCTTTTTCTTTCTCAGTATGGTATCCCTTCCACTTCTAATTTCTTTTCCATTATTATCAAAGAAAAATCAAATTATACTGCCATTCTTTAAAGGATACCTATGGTAGAAATATAGTTCTCAAGAGTCTTCCTTTTTACCTTTTTATGCTTCTCTTGAGTTCTCTACTTGGAGGTCAAATTTTTTGTTCAGATCAGGTCTTTTCATTAGAAATAGGTGAAATTCTCCTGTATCATTAAATGACCATCTTCTTCCCTGGAAGATGATGCTCATTCTAGCTGGATAACTTATTCTTGGCTGTAATCCAAGTTCTTTTGCCTTTCGGAATATCTGGTTCCAGGCCCTTCGATTCTTTAAAGTGGAAGCTGACAGATCCTGTGTAATTCTAATGACAGTTCCTCGGTATTTGAACTGTTTCTTTCTAGCTGCTTGCAATATCTTTTCCTGAAATTTGGCCACGATATTCCTTGGGGTTTTAATTTTGGGGTCTCTTTCTGGAGGTGATCGGTGAATTCTTTCAATGCCAATTTTGCCTTCTGATTCTAAAACATCAGGGCAATTCTCTTTCATGATTTCCTGGAAGA
>JAJPUD010003153.1:150776-162652 GCA_023553655.1 Myrmecobius fasciatus | reverse complement strand
GCTGGCCAATTGAGTTTCTTGATTCAATGCATTCTTTTTCCATTTTGCCAGTTTTATTTTTCAGTGAATTGTTGTCTTTTTCCAATTCACCAATTTTATTTTTCAGTGAATTGTTGTCTTTTTCCAATTCACCAATTTTGTTTTTCAGTTCACCATTTTTATTTTCCAGTGAGTTGGTGATTTTTTCCAATTCACCAATTTTGTTTTTCAATGAACTGTTTTCTTTTTCCAATTCACCAGTCCTATTTTCCAGTTTTTGATATTTCTGTTGCCCTGATCTCAATTTATTTCCCCATTCTTCTTCTAGCTCTCTTTTGAGATTCTTAATGCAATCATCCAGGTAAGCCTTCTGAAAGGGAGACCAACTTAAGTCTGCCTTTGTGGCTTCATCTGGGATTGTTTTCATAATGTCAGGATCTGGGGACTGTTCTATTTTTTCTCCGTAAAAGCTTTCTATGGTGAGAGCTCTCTTCTGCTTCTTGCTCATGGTTTAAAGTTGGGATATTGGTCAAAACCAAAGAAAACTGTAACAATTTGTATTTGCCCTGGGGCAGTTTGCCGAGTTGACTTCCGGTCTGAGGCTGGTCGGGCTAGATTCGCACTAGGACCACGTTTTCAGCTGCTCTCAATCCACCCTTTACCAAAAGCAGATCTGCCAAAGCACCTGCCCACAAGCAGAGCAAAGTGGCCCAGGCGTCTCCCAGGGGCTTCCTGGGTGCCTTAAATCCGCCCCTCTATCGCAGCCCTGACTTCCGCCCCGGCTGGAGTCTGATGGAGACCATTGGCCGATTTCCCCTGAGGCTAACCTTCTCCGGAGTTCTTTCAAGGTAGATTTTTGATAGAAGTGCCTTGTAGTCCAAATGTTTGGCGGAGCCTTCACTCCAAAACCAGTTCGAAGGCTCACTTTGTCTGGGTCTGAGGGAAGGTCCCAAAGGAGTTCACAGAGAAAGCTGTCTGCAGTTCGCCATCTTGGCTCCGCCCCTGCATCCATGAATTTTAATTACATTAGGTAAATGGAAGATGATATAGATGATAAAGAGATCATGAGACCTTTAATAATACACAAGTCTTTAGTAGTAAGTGACCATTGATGTTGCTGTTTCCAACTCTTCCTCCCAAGGATTCCCTGCCATGTCTGGTACTCTAATATTAAAGTGATCCAGAATTATAAGCTGTTCCTCTTTTGGCATATTGATGATAAGGATCTCTAGGTCTCCATAAAATTTTTCTTTGGCCTCATCAGGCTTTGTCATGGTGGGACCATAGACACTGATGATGGTGGCATGGCTTTTTCCTGCAAGTGGCAATCACATTATCATGAGGACGTAGTCCCCTCCTTTTATTAGGCATAGAAGCTTGTTGACTAAATTGGCTTGATTGCAAAGCCCACACCAGCTTCATGGCTTTCCCCTTCACTGTGGCCCCTCCAGAAAAATGGGCATCTGTCTCTGATGTAAGTAAGCTGGCTTTCATTTGCCAACCTTGTTTCACTCAGGGCTGTTATTTGGCTGTAATGTCTGCTGAGGTCTCTTTAACATGAGCTGTTTATCTTTCAGGTCTATTGGACTTTTTGTTGTTTATAAGTGCACACATATTCCATATACCGATGGTGAATAAAATCGACTTTGCAGAAGTTTTTTTTATACTTTCTCTCCCTCTCTCTCTTTCTCTCTCTCTCTTTCTGTCTCTCTGTCTCTCTCTCTGTCTCTCTCTCTGTCTCTCTCTCTCTCTCTCTCTCTGTGTGTGTGTGTGTGTGTGTGTGTGTGTGTGTGTGTGTGTGTGTGTGTATGTTTCAACCACAGGATGGGATCCTTGCTTGCTGCAGTAATCAGGCCAGTGTGGGGTAAACAGACAATTTTAGGGCATACTTCTTAGCCCCTTCTTCACATTAGGAGGTGAGAAGTGTAATCCTTAAAAAGTTGCTCAAACACCCACAGGGCTGCTGAATCCCATTGCTGTTCCCACTGAGTAGATGACCCTATGGCTTTGGCTGTCTACACAGGGCTGTGACTACCACAAACAGCATATCCACAGCTGCTGCTTCATCCCTTGCCCATTACCACAGGACTTTGAGATAGGTGGAAATGGTAAAATGTTATGCTTTATATCTTTTGATTTGTGAGTTCATTGGATTTAAATGAGGCAGAACTGCATGAAGTTATTCACTTCACTCTCTCTTCTAGAGTCATCACTTTTTAGTGGCAGGACAGAGTCAATACAATTGGCGATGACTTGATATGTAGTGGATGACTTTGGTGTTTTTGATGTCTAACTGTTCCATAAAACAAACTTCAGCTGCCTTCAAGGCTGTTGGAGAAATTGTTCTTATCTACCCATTCCACAATAGGAAATCTTCATATCCTTAGAGTAGACACCCTACTCTAACTTACTGATAGATTGGAGACCCTTCTGGTATTTCTCAAATTGCCAAAATGGTTTATTTCTTGGAAGCACTGGTGAGAATTGGGTGAATCAGGTGAACACCAAAGATGGAAAGCAACCCTGAAAATGTCTTGGGAGCCCTCACATTAAAGGCAATAGTCTTCCTTGGACACACCCTACACACCAAAGTACACAAATATCTACAGATTGAAAACCACTGTTTCTGTACTATCTCCCTGCTTGATAGAACAAAGAATTTATCTGTTCAAAACTCCTTTAATATATTCATCTTTTTCTTTGTTTTTTGACAAAGCTAGCAAAATTCATTTTTTTGTGGTGTGTGGACAGCTAGCTCTCAGTTCCTGTGAATCTTGAAACTAAAAAATAGTGTCTTTAAAAGAATGGCTCCTTTCAGAAGTCAGGAATGCTTAACTCTTATTATAAGCATCCAATTCTACCCACCCATTTTTGTTTGAAGATAACACATTCCAGGAGATACAGGTTAAGAAAAGCTCAAATTTTCCTTGATTTAATCTAAATTCCTATCACCTTACTCTGAAATCAAATGGAATTACTTTTTCAGCTTCAGTGGATGTATCCATGATGGTAAACCTACCCAATCATACTTCCTTGGGGACCAAGATCAGCTAGATTATTGATATGAGGTATCGAGTCAGTCAGGAGGCATTTATTAAGCACCTACTATGTACCAAGAACTGACA
Source organism: Myrmecobius fasciatus (assembly GCA_023553655.1). Taxonomy (NCBI): domain Eukaryota; kingdom Metazoa; phylum Chordata; class Mammalia; order Dasyuromorphia; family Myrmecobiidae; genus Myrmecobius; species Myrmecobius fasciatus. The sequence continues at coordinate 159,548 of JAJPUD010003153.1, read as the reverse complement.
CATAAGACTTTTCCTTAGATATACACAACACAGAGAACACAAAAACACACTGGGAAAATCCCCCAGGGAATTAATATGTTTGTGTAGAGGAAAATGGGCAGGTGATTTTTTCCTTACTTTTTAATTTAATTTAATTTTTAATTAACATGAATTTATTTTCTTTCCCTTCAGTCCCACCCTTAATTTAAAAGAAAAATGAAATCTTTGTGACAAATACAGTCAAGCAAAACAAATTTCTACATTGTCTATGTCCAAGAATATGTTTCATTAGTTCAGGAGAATTTGGCTAAATTTCCCTCCTCGTTTTCTCCTTGCACTTAGAAGTAATGGCTTTCTAAGTGAGTGATTTTGTGATAAAGTAGCAACTAAACAAGGAAGAAAGGAACAGTCCATGAACAGAATTTATGTATCCTAATGAAGTTTGTGGAAGGAGATTCTTTATATCTAACAGAATTCTCTGGAGGTCTAGACAAGGTGCTTCTTAGGAAAATGTCTCATTGTAGGTTTCTATCAGTTATCTAGTGTTAGTTGTTAGTTATCACTGTAAAATTAGTTAATTATTGGTGTAAAGGTCTGTAGTCTCATATCGGTTAATTGGGGCACCTGTTCTTCAAATGGTTAGAAGGGACAATACCATCAAGATGACTTACCAGCTTTTTTTTTCTTTCTTTTTTAAAAATACTCCCAAAGTCCCATCTTTTAGGTGTTAACAATGCTGATTATTATAAAGGGGTCATTATATAAAGGGGAGTTGACATAAGAATTCCCTTAGTATATGTGGGCTTTTTGAAATTAGGATTTTTTTTTAAACGGGAGATTTTTCTTAGCAGTTTAAGGATAGAAAGTAAAAAGAAAACAAAAGAAAGCAACAGATTATATAGGTAAGAAGAAAAATAAATAATCAGTAAGAATCCAAATCTTAAACAGTATTCTCTTTATCTCTAAATAATTTGACTGCTGCCAAGGAAAATTGCCTTGAGAGATGTTCTTTTCTGAAAAGACATTAGGGCCTTAGGCCAAGAAGTTTACAGTTTTCCTTTGATGTGTTTTTAGCTGGCAATGTCTATAAATTCATAAAAGAAGAATAGCATTTGTACCTGCAAAAATCCTAAATAATATAGTCTTGTATGCATTATGAAAGGGAAATAACAATTACAGACTAGACATTATGGAATGCATTGTGGCAGTCACAATTTAGCTGGCCCTAATATAATTGCCATCCTATTGGTTTATCACTTCATATTGTTGAGTTTAGTGGCTATTGAATACTTGAGGAAGGAATGAATTGAGTCATCCCATGATGTTCTGGGAGAGTGGAATAATCAATATAGAGCTTCAAAGGTCCTCTGAAGCAGTTTCCAGACCCAAGCTTGTTATTGTTTTCTTTGCTTACACTTTCTAGGGCCCTCTCCTATTCCCTAAGTTCAAACATTTGAATATTTGTATATAAAACAATTTGGAAATTGTTGGTCCTATAAAGAAAGTTCCTCCAGCCCTTTGTCCTGTATCTTCCCTCTTACTTCCCACCCATTACACACACTTTACCACTTCTGTGGATTCTAGAATAAATAGTGAAGCTAGGATTCATCATAAAGTATTTGAGGGGGCTGAGGAGAGGGCCATCTCTTGAAACACTCAGAGGAATCACTAAGAGAGGGGAGAGGGACATGTAATAACGTTAAATCTTTTCTGTCAGATATCGCCTGAAAATTACAAACTGAGTTTTTATGACTATCCAGAGGCTAGTTTCCTCCAGCTCTGTTTGATCTGTGTTAAAAAGGCAGATTTTTTTTTTGGAATAGCTGATCCAGACATTGAAACTTTGCATTATTTAAGGGGAATAATTGTTAGCTACAGTCTTAACTGTTTAAATGGAAGAACAACGGGGTAAGTCAGAGCCTCCCTAGGACTATATTCTTCCTTGAAATCTAACATTTTCACCAAAAATGGTTGAATGCACACACATACACATCAGTGATTCATCATGCAAGAGGAAAATATTTAGTAAGCTACCTTACATATTAATAAAACATAATGTTAATATATTATACATGAATATATATTATCATGGCACCACAGTTCCTAGGCTATATAGTTCACAGGTTTCTGTATCCTTTCATCGGGGGATTTTCAGTAATGATTTGAAAATCTCACATCTATATTAATATTATTTAATATTTCTATACATGTATTTAGATAGATAGATCGAAGCTTGCTAAATACTTTCTTCTTATGGATTGCTGATTTGTCAAAATAAATACCTTTACCTTGGATTAAAATGAGGACATAGGCAATAAACACGATACATTTAAAGTCTCAAGCTGTTCTATCTCACATTGCCTACAATTAAAGCAAGTTTTAGTTGCTTTTGGGTTGATACGAATATCAATTACAACTGGTGTTGCAGTTATTGCATAATATATGACAGTCATTTAGACTGTCATCTTTTGTAATTATCAAGCTGATATAGCTTTTTTTAAAATTCAGTTCTTTTGTCTTTTTAGTGTCTATCCTTATATCTTATTTATGTATGGCATATCATGCTCTTTTCATAACACATTCCATACCAAATATTGATGATGAAAATAATAGTCACAAAACAAAGAATAATATCATAGAATTTTTGCAAAATAAAGTGATAGGGAAATTTATGAGTCAAAAAAAACTCTAATGTTTCAAATTTCTGGGCAACAAATCACAAAATTCATCCCATTATATTTGAGTCCATCATTCAGGCAGTTTCTAACAAGACTTAAACCTAATTGGGGGAGTTAAAAAATGTATTGGAAGTGGATAAAGAAAATAGGGTGGGGGCAGCTAGGTGGCACAATGCATAGAACAGCAGCCCTGAAGTCAAGAGGACTTGAGTTCAAATCTAGTCTCAGACACTTAACACTTCCTAGCTCTGTGACCCTGGACAAGTCACTTAATCCCAATTGCTTCAGAAAAAAAAAAGAAAAGAAAAGAAAAATTGGCTGGGCTATGCTGGAACAATATTATACTGTCTTTTTGGAGCTGGTTGTTAAATTTTCAGTGTAATCATTTACACTCCTGAAATTGGCAGATGCTTGGTATCAAGACTTGATGTATTGTCTTTGATTGTTTAGATTTAATAAAGAAAGAAAGATTATCTAGATTTAAGAAAGATTAATAAAGATTAACTTAAGTTTACTTCAAGTTGTCAGTTGTTAAACATTTTCCAGCATACCACTAGAAATCGTTATCAAGAATATGTCAAATGCAAATATGTATATGTATATGTATATGCATATGTATCTGTCTATGTATAAATTATTCCATACATCTCTAGGGAAAAGGGGAGGGAAGAAAAAAGGAAAACAAAAGAAAGTTACATGATTAATATATATTTTAAAAGAATAGCAAGTAATATACAATAGATTTTCAATTTCATATACAATCATCTTTTTTTTCTTCTATTCTACTTTGTTATGGACATGCTTATTTTATTTCTTAAGTTCACAAAAAAAGAATATTGCAATCAAGCTTTTGTAAACCACCATGGGGAAGATTAAAAATGCCCAGTTAGACAGATTCAGTGTGCCATACTTTCCATATACTCATTCTGATTTTCTATTTACTTTTATCATTCTTATGTATAAGTCCTAGATGTATACAAATGCATAAGTCCTAGATGGAGATATAGAACCAGGCCTGGCACACAGGATCCAAAGCTCTTTGATTCTCTGCTATGTACAGAAAACATATCTCAAGCAAATGTAACAAAGCCAACATTCATACAAAAATCAATACGTATTATACTGGGTCCATGATTCCCATCCCTTCCTCTATTAGATAAGTGTGGCAATGACAATGGGGTGAAAGTTGTGTTCATGCCTACATCTTTGGAAGGTAATTTGGTATTTTATATTTTTCTGGCCTAGATGTACAATGGCATTTCCATTGTCAGTATATAGCAGTTTGTCTAGTTCCCCAAGACCTACAACCTTAGGCTACCCAGAATAATGGAAATTCATTTCTATCTTGGGAATTGGAGTTAAAGTAGACAGCATTCTGTCTCATCTTTAGAGGATGTAAGATAGAGCTAGGTTTTACCTCTCTCCATTGAATCACATCGAGTCACTTGGTATGACCACTGGCTGCATTGGGGTATGATGCTCACCTCATCTGTTAGAATCTTGGTTCCTTCCATCAATGTTTCAATTTACTCTAGAAGTTTGATAATAATATATGAACATCTTGTAGTGCTAGTTATTTGTGAATACACAACTGTGGGTACAATTGGCTGTCATAGTTTAGTATTAGTTGTAGATGCCTGAAATGTTCTCCTTCCTTACCTGTACCTCCTGGCTTCCTTCAAGTCTAAGCTAAAATCCCACCTTTTACAAAGAGCCTTTATGAATCTCTTTTAATTTTAGTATGTTCCTTTTCTTGAGTGTTTCCTACTTACTTGCAAGTCAAAACATCACCTCCTGATGTCTTTGGTACTCTGAGAATGAAGGATGAACAATAAATCCTGGCTGTAGCTCATTTGTGTACAGATGTCTGTATATTGTCTCATCTATTAGATTATGAGTTCCTCCTGGGCAGAGACTCTTTTCACTTTCTTTGTATTCCTTGTGTTTAGCACAGTGCCTGGCATATGGATGATGCTTAATAATTTTTTGTTGATTGGCTAATAATTTTTTTGGAGACTGGATTTCCTTATATTGCTTAGGATGGTGGTATGCCGGTCATTTCATCAGCTAATCCCACTGCTGATGAGCACAGAAGCTTTGATCTGCTCTATTTCTAATTTGAACCAGTTCTCTGATCCTTAGGAAGCCTGGTGGCCTTTTTCTTTTAGACGTACTGGTGCCAAACTTAGTGTGGACACCTGATCAGCTTAGCTCACTGATGCTCAAAATGTCTGAGTCCAAATGACTCACCAGCCTCAGCTTCTTCAGTAGCTGTGCCACATTTAGCTAATAACTTCCTTTTAAATACCATAGAAGTTCCTTATTTCATATTTTGATTACACCTCAAATATTCCCAGTTCATTTGAATTGCATTGTTTTTAAGAGGTATTCTTCATCTTCTCTATTCTTATCTTATTTTCAAAAGTGACTGTATTCTTCCAAACAAGTTATAAGAAGATCAGAATGAATACAAGATCAGAACTTCTAATAAATGTATAAAATTACCATCCTTCTATCTGAGGCAAGGGATAAGATGGATCAGATGTTCTCAAATCCTGGAATAAAAATAAACATTTAAATCAACAAGTGTATGTCCTGATTTATATATTTAAAATCCAAGTAACCTTTTATCACAACTAATATGAAATTTTATGTCAAAAATCAATTTCAAATTATTATGCTTTAGAGGACTGCTGAATTTCTATTAAAGTATGTGAACATTTTTGTTTTCTATTTTCATTTCAAGATTATTGAAAGTTCACGGAGGCTATTCTATTTCCTACTGAATGATTAGTACATTTAGATACATAGAGTCAGAAGAAGACTGATAGGATTTCTGCTTCCCTAAATTCTCTTGTGATTTTCCTTCCAAACCCAATTAATTCCTGGCACTCTGGTCCACATACTTTTAAATATTAGATAACCAAACTGATGTAAAGTAAAATGAGCAGAACCAGGAGAACACTGTATGCTCAGTAACAGCAATGTTGCAACAATGATCAACTGTGAAAGTCTTATCTATTCTGATCAAGGCTGATCCAAGACAATTCCTTGATGTAAAACATTATCTACTTTCAGAGGGAGAATTGATGAATTCTGAGTGCAGATTGAAGCATATTTTCCATACTTTCTTTATTTTTCATACTTTTTTGGCAATATGAATAGTATGTTGTGCATGTTTTCACATATATAGTGGATATCACATTGTTTGCCTTCTCAATGGATTGGGAAGGGAATTTTGAACTCAAATTTTAAAAATGTTTAAATAAATAGATAAGAGATGTTTATTTGCCAGAAGGAGGTATACTATGTCTCTCTCATCCTGCGCTGCTCTAGACAAATGTGATTATTCCAAATGGAAGATTAAAATGATAGAATCTGGGGCAGCTAGGTGGTGCAGTGGATAGAGCACCAGCCCTGAAGTCAGGAAGACCTTAGTTCAAATCTGGCCTCAGACACTTAATATTCCCTAGCTGTGTGACCTTGGGCAAGTCACTTAACCCCAACTGCCTCAGCAAAAAAAATTTAAAAAAATGATAGAATCTGTGAGATTTAAGTATAAAAAATCATTAGAAATTTCTTTGCTTCCAATTCTCTACTCAGCGTCTTAGGAAAGGGTGAGTCAGCATGATGAGAATAGAGAGGGGAATTATTTTTATAGGAGTTTGATTCAAGCTTAAACACATAGCTCCTGTATTAATATAAAATTACATAAAGAATTCTTTAAATAAGGGAAAATACCAAATACCTCACTTGAGCTGGGCCAGGCATTTTTGTACACAATATTCTCATTCAGACCTCATGATAACATTTTGAGGAAAGCACCACAAGTTATAGGTGGGGATTCTGAGCATCTAGAGGCTAAGTTCAAAATCATACCATCCTTTATTCTTTAATCCATTGCCATCTTGATCTTGATAAAATCTAGTATGGATTAGGCTTCTAACCTAAACCCCTCATCACCAACTTCCAATAATACTCCTCATGTACTATTGAATGATGTTGGAAGAGGTCATATAACTTGTGCTGACTAGATCCACTGCAAATTTATGTTATTTAATCTAAACTGGTCCCACACTCCCTCAAGATGAACTTTTTACATTTCCCTAGTGACTCTCTCTTATTCTCCACAGCAACTGTTTCAAACCTTAAGGTCTTAGAATTATAGATTTAGAGCTAGAAGGGACCTTAAGGGCAATTGAATCCAAACCCTTTATTCTATATGTGAGCAAAACTGAGTGGCACTATAGTGGATAAAGCATCAGGCATGGAGTTAGGAAAATTCATCTTTCTGAGTTCAAATCTGGCCCCTGACACGTACTAACTGTGTAAGCCTGGCAAAGTCAATTAAATCTGCTTCAGTTTCATTAACTGTAAAATGAGCTAGAGAAGGAAATGACAAACCTCTACAGTGTCTTTGTCAAGAAAGCCCCAAATGGAGATGGAAAATAACAGCAAAACTGAGGAAGAGAAGTAAAGTGCATTAAAGTCAAATGGTAAGTGTCTAAGGCTGGATGTGAATCCATACCTTACTGATTTCATTTCAAACACTTTATCTACCACTCTATGCTGCTTCCACTCTCTATTTCCTTCAAGCCACCCATACCACTACTTGCCCACAAAACTCTCAGTGGAGGAACTATTTTCCTATTTTCCTGAGAAAATAGAGACCATTTGCTGAGAGCTCTTTTGCTCTTCTTTCATCTTTCAAAATTTCTTCCATTTTTTCCTACTTTTTTTCCAGTCTGTGATGATGAAGTGATGGCAAAATGCTTACTGAAACATCCCCTTCTACTTGGACCCTTTTTGATCCCATCTTTTCCCCCTTTTCTCTAGCAGATTGCCCTGTAATCACCCATATTCTCTAATCTTCAATTTCTCCACATCTATTGGCTCTTTCCCTATTGTGTACAAACACACCCAGCTTTCCTTCATTCTTAAAGACAAAAAATAAACAGAACTTACTTGAACTTAGAACCTTTTCAAACTTCTGTCCTATATTTGTCCTCCTTTTACAGCCAATCTTAGATAAAACCATTTCGCATTTTTGCTTCTACTTACTCTCCTCTAGTTTGTCTATCTACATGTTGCACTCTGACTTCTGATCTTATCATTCAACTAAAACTCTTCTCTCAAAATCTGTTAATAAACTAATTGCCAATCTCCCTCCCCAATTCTCATGTTTTTTGACTTCCTGGCACCATTTGCTATTTCTGACTACCTTCTTCTCTAGATAGTTATGATACAATCTTCTCTTTTGTTTTCTGTCTCACTACTTCTCAGTCTCTTTTCCTAGCTCATTATCTGTTGTGTCTTTATTCAGTCATTTCAGTTGTTTGTGACTCTGTGATTCCATTTGGAGTTTTCTTGGTAAAGTTACTGAAGTAGTTTGACTTTTCTTTCTCCAGCTCATTTTAAAGATGAGGAAACTGAGGTAAACAGGGTTAAGTGACTTGCCCAGGATAACACAGCTAGTAAGTGTTGCAGGCAGGATTTGAACTGAGGTCTTCCTGAATCCAGACCTAGAACTCTATCCACTTATCTTCTATATTTTGCACCTTAACTGTGGAAGTTCTTTCCCAGGCAATCCTCCCTCTACATGCTCTTTCTTAGTTATCTAATTGACTTCCATAGATTTGATGATTATCTCTATGTAGATGACTAGGTCTATATATCTAACCCTAATCTGCTTCTGACTTCCAATTGCCTTTTGCACATTTTGAACTGAATCCTGTAGGCATCTGAAACTCAACAATACCAAAACAGAACTCGTCTTCCCTTCTCTCTCTTTCCTTCTTCCTTCTCTTCTTTCTCTTCCTTCCTAACATCCCTATTCATCCAAAGTTGCTAGGTACAATACCTAAGGGCAGCAGGATCTCACCTTTTCCCAGGCTTCAGTGCGCATCAGGATATGACCAGCATATTCATCCCAAAGGAGAGTCAAGCCAGAGGAGGATGAAATAAAGCAGTTCTTTATTCAGCTCCTCCCTTAACAGCCAACCTGCCTTGTTATATTTTCCCTCTTCGCTTAGCCCCTTCTCCTAGCTTAGCCCCTCCTCCTAGCCTTGCCCCTCCTCCTTGCCTGACCCCTCCTCCTTGCCTGACCCCTCCTCCT
>JAJPUD010003153.1:76661-150766 GCA_023553655.1 Myrmecobius fasciatus | reverse complement strand
CCTCCTTGCCTGACCCCTCCTCCTTGCCTGACCCCTCCTCCTTGCCTCCTTCTTTCCCCCACTCTCTGTGGTCACACCCTCTATTCACTAGTCCACACATATCATTAGCAATTAAGTTTGTATTGAAAGGAGGAATTCAGCAAGAAGGTGGAGTTTTCATCTTGACAACAGAGTGCACCTGGAGGCAAGCCGTTTTTCTAAGATCACTATGAATAGCCTTTTATTTGAGCCATCATCAGCAATCTCCATCAAATCTTGGGGTCTCATATTTCTCAAGGGAATCACACACCACACTCTCTGATCCTCAATTCAAAGACAAACTTCTCATTAGGGTCCCCAAAATCCTGGACCCTAATACAAGGTCATCTCCACTCATCCTGATCAATATCTGGCCACTGGACCCAGAGGAGGAAGTGAGGCAGGTGACCTTGCCCAGCCCTCTCTTACTCAAATCCAACTCACTTGCATGTCATGACATCACCTCCTCTTCCATAATGAAGGACAAACATCCTCTTTCTTGTCCTCTTTTCCTCCTCTTCTCCTTCTCCTCCTCTTCCTCTTCCTCCATCCTCCATCCTCATCTTCTACAACAACAACACTCCTGACTAGGATAAAAACCATCTTTTTTGCAACTCAAATTCATAACCTCATAGTTACCCTCAACTATTCACTTTCACTCACCCAACACACGCAGTCAGTAATTTAAGTTATGAATTCTCTCTTCAAAACATCTTTACATCCTCTTTTTCCACTCACATGTCTATGATGCTAATTCAGAGTTAGTTTCATCATTTTCCCCCTGGAATATTATGGTAATTTCCTAATTTGTTTTCCTGCCTTTAGTCTCTCCCTTTTGCAATCCACATCTGATGCATCTATTCCTCTGACTGTATATTAAAACTCTGACTGTATCATTATCCTGCTCAATGCCCAATATATCCTCACTTTTCCCAGGATTCAATACAAACTCCTCTATTCGGCATCTAAAATCCTTCACAGCATGATTCCAACATCTTTCTAGATTTATTACACATGATTCCCTTTTAAGTACTCTACAAGCCATTCACACTAGCCTACTTGGCCCTCATACCTGATCTTCCATCTCTTTATGGCTTTGCATTTAAGGCATCTTCTGATGCCTTAAATGCCCTCTTTCCTAGTTTTGAAATTGCTTAGCTTCCTTCACAATTCAGCTCTGCTACAATTTCCCATATGAGGTCTTTCTTGCTCTCTTAAGGAGCTAGCACCTCTTTCATTTTAATTACCTTTTGTTTATTTGTGTAATAGGAATCTTTGTACCTGCCCAGATCACCTAAAATGGAGAAAGCCATCTGGGAAATTCCAAGTACCTGAATAACCTTTCTTGATTGTCTGTGTAGCTGGAACAGACTGCAGCTTCAAAACCACCAGCCTGGGACAGTCTCATTTTCTTTCCTGCTTGTATTCAGAGAGTGGAGATCACAGTTCACCTCCAGAATAAACCAGGAATTGAACCAGTAAGAAAAAAGAGGGGATACCTTCCTTCCTTCTCTCCTGAGGAGGGGTGTATCTAGTTTATTTCATTTGTCATTCTCAGTTTCTAGGTGCAGGCAGTAATCCCCATTGAACCAGGAGCTTGAGCAGTGGTGACCTTGGAGGCAGGATTTCATGAAGGATGTTTGCAGCCAGCCATTCAAGCAAAGAATTCCAAAGAAGCCAGGGGGTCTGAGATTTGATCCCAAGAGAGAATTTGGATTTAAAATTTGGAACTATGCTTCCTAGAAACTGAGCTAAGCTGTGAATCTAATTCCCATCTTCTTCTTCCCTCCAGAAAATGAGGTAGTACAAGGGAGAGGGGTAACAATTATATCACAAGTATTAGGAGAGTAAGTTTGCATATTTTTAATTATATCTTTGAAGCAAATATTCCTTTGTAAAAACTAATCTGACCATTAATGGCTAAATTGAACTGAGATGCATTTCAGCCCCTGAAATTGAGGAAACACTATCTATAGGGGCTGGAGCCAAATGGCAGAGAGCCTAGACACTCCAAAGCTCTTAATGGGTACTAGAAAACCCTGGGGGAAAGGGTGAGATGTAAAATAGCTGGCCTTTAGGCAACAAGAGCCAAGGTGATCAACTGTTATACTTGGCACATATTTTATATATACTTATTTATATACAGATTGTTTTCTTCATTTTTCTCTAGGCTTCACTCTGTACTTTCTCTACCATACTCCAAGCACCTCTTCATCTTGGAAGCTCACTTTAGCCCTAGAATTTACACATCAAAAGTATCCTCTACATTTGAGGTTTCTCCCTCTGATGGAATACCTCCACCTAAAAACAGGGGATGTATTCATTCTTCTCCAAGTCACACTCAGGTTTACCATTTTTTTGCACTGTCTTTTCTTATTAGAATATAAGCTTCTTGAGGTCAGGGATTGTGTTTCTTTTTTTTAAACTAATATTTGTATTTCTAGTACTTAGGACAGCACCTAGAACATCATAGACCTTAATAAATGCTTTTTGTTCAACTGGCTAACAGAATATAAACTCATGGAGAAGGGATTATTTTGTTTTTATCTCTGTATCCATAGCACCCATCAAGGCACACAGTAGGTGTTTAATAAGTACATGGTGCTGCTGTTGATGGTGATAATGAAATGATCTGCCTATTCTAATGACTGACAAGTAGCAGAAGGTTCTGAACTTAGATTTTTCTGAGTCCAAGTAGACATTCTTTTCACTAAAAAAAAAAGCTTGAAGTGTTTTCTGTTTTCAAGGCTAGAAACTGTTATCTTTTAAAAGCTAAAACTGAAATTTCTAGTTTTTTGCTCTGTTTCTTTTTTCTGCCCAGTAGCTTGATCTAAATTCAAAAATAGTTTTTATATAATTTCAAGATGCTAAATTCTCCAAGTCCAGTGGTTATTATAAGAATTATATTTTCAAATATTAAGACTATCTTTTCCATTTATTTTTATGTAGCCATTGGAGAATATAGACCCAAACTGATTTGTAACAATATATATCTTATGGCTGCTTACTTACCAATTTGAAAGTTATAGCTTTGACATTCCACATCATAACATACAAAATTGCTTTCCAGGTCACATATACAAATATAGTATCAGTGCATCTGGGCATGATATTGCTTGAACTGTTCAGAGGAAAAACACATGGTCACATACTTAGTTTATACATATTCCAAGAGCCTCATAAATTTAGGGTCATTTAGCTTTGGTAAAAGTATGTCTTGGCAGACTGTAGTCAATAATTTACATTTTCATAGGTCTATCTTTAAAAATAGGAGAATAAATTTACAGAATTAAAATAAAATATATCATGATCATATTGAAGATATATCAGCATATTTTTTGGTGAATTATGGATTAGCTCAATCTGATAGTTATTGACAAGAAGGTTCTATATTTCTGGTAATAAATCACACATTACCATAGTTCTGGGCAGCTAGGTAGTGCAGTGGATAAAGTTCTGGGTGTGAAGTCATGAAGATTCAAATTCCTGAGTTTAGATCTAGCCTCAGACACTTACCAGCCATGTGACTCTGGGTAAATCACTCCATTCTGTTTTACCTCAGTTTTCTCACCTGTCAAATGAACTAAAGAAGGAAATATTAAATCACTTCAGTTTTATTGCCAAGAAAATCCCAAATGGGGTCACAGAGAGTCATACACAATTACCACCACAATTCTGCTCTGAGATAAGATAGAGAAATAAAAACACCTCTCCCTTTCTGGGGTTTAGACTGCAGAAAGAAAAACACATTTAAGATATGAGTAGCATTATAAGTATCTGAGGAAAGTTTCATTCTGGACCACTATAATCTTAGACACTCAGGAGTATTAGGAAGGGAAAAGAGAAAAGGAGAGCTGGAAAACAGAACACTTCAGATACTGGGTTCAGATACTGGATATTTGTTTTAGTTCTTTTCTTTTCTTCAACTTTATTGGGGTGGTGAGTGATATATCCCTTTTTTATTTAAGGGTTAATCATATTTACAAAGAGACAAAAAGAAAACACCTAAGCCCCAAAAGGCTTACTCATACACATAGAGACCTACCATAATAGCTAACATTCCTGGGATCTCTGCCAGATTGTATAATTTTCTCTACTGGACTATTTTTGCTCTTTCTTTTTGTCTTATCAAATTCCCAGCACAAAACTGATGACTCTTTGGATTATTTGTTACTGAAATAGTTAAATTATTTTTTAACAGACCAGGAGAATATTTTTCTCTTTAAATTATTATAATTTAAAATTATAAATAGATTATAGATTATAAAATAAAGTATTATGAATACATTCTAAATTTTGAATGATTTTTGGAAATGACATGTTTGTTTCTTGTAGATTCTTTCTTGGGGGGAAGGAAGGAAAAAAAAAGGAAAAAAAGAAATTTACATGATAATTTTATTATACCTTTAAAAGGAACAGCAAGTTGTATATTATAGATTTGCAGTTTCATATGCAATCATCTTTTTATTATACTATGCTATGGAAATGCTTGTCTTATCCCATAAATTGAAAATAAAATAAATAAAATTCTAAAAAAAAGAGAAAAGGGAACATTGTGGGAGTATTGTTTGAGGTTACCTTGGCAGGAAACTGGGATGTCTGTTATTTCAGAATCCCCATTTCATATTTTGCTCCACACATTCCTTGCAGAGATATTCTTAATTTGGGGCCTGTCAACTTTTGAAAAACATTTTGATAATTTCAAGATTATTGCTTTTCTTTGTAATCCTATCAATTTTATGCATTTAAAACATTTCTGAGATGGACTCCCTTAGGTTTCACCAGAAAGGTCCATGAGTCCCTTCTAGGGGGATATCTTAGCATATGGCTTCTATTGCAGTAATGTTTCCATTGGGCACTTCTTACCCAGTTTACTTCAAGTGTCCCAAATTGAATTCTATGTACTTACTCTGTTACTAGGGCACTTATCTGTGAAACAATGCACACCTTTCACCCCAACCTAGGTCACTTTCTGTGTTAAAAACTGGATGCCAAGTTCTTTATGTCCAGAGCAATTAATACAATAGGCCCTCAACATGCATTCATACTCTTGACATTCAAGAGTTTTATTTGATTTCCTCCTATTTTTTCCATTTACTAGATTGCACAACAATGGGGAAAGTTACTTATGAGCCTCAATTTCCTCATCTATAAAAGGGAGATCATAATCTCTGTAATATCTCCCTTACAATTGTGTCATAATTAAATTGTTTAATGTGTGTAAAGTAACTTTAATGTGCTATATGTCTTTTAGATCTATAGTTTTTATTCTTCTCTTGGACAGACTCCTGATCTCATAGACTTTCTTCCAGGGGTACCTTCTTTTTCTTTTCCCCCATTTAGTTCCCTTTTATGAGTTGTCATTTCCATTAAAATGTAAGCTCCTCGAGGGTAGGAACCAGCTTTCTTTTTGGTTTGTATTTGCATCCTGAATGCTTAGCACAGTACCTAGTCCATAGTAAGTACTCAATTATTTGTTGATTATATGAATTTTGGTTATTACTATTCCAACTCCCTTTTTATTTCTATGGAATTCAGAGAGAAATGGTCCTATTGTTATCCTACTATTATTCTGTGTTTAGTGCAAATTAAACTATTGCACAGATGAACAAAATGATTGCCTTTTATAACTGAATAAAGGACAACTGACATCCAACAATAAAAGGTGGTACAATGGATAGAACACTGGACCTGGAGTCAAGAAGACCTGAGTTCAAATTCAGCCTCAGACACTTTCCAGCTGTGTGACCCTGGGCAAGTTACTTAACCCTGTTTGCCTCAGTTTCCTCATCTGTAAAATGAGCTGGAGAAGGAAATGGCAAACCATTCCTGTATCTCTGCCAAGGAAACCCCAAAACAGGATCAAGAAGAATCTGAAATGACTGAACAACAACAACTGAATAAAACATTGAGTTGTCACTTCATCTTCTATAGACTCATTGAAAACATCTTTGGGACAACTTGAGTAACAGATCGCATGATGAGGATGATAATGTATTTCATTCTTTTCTTTTATGGCTTTGATATTTTTCTGATAGTCCTCTATAGTTTGAATGATTTTTGTTCCACAGAGACACAATGTTATGAATATTTATCATAGTAAAAATTCTGTTCTCACATTTATATGGATCAGTGTTTTGTTGTTATATCTGTGAAGTTGGTGGTTGTGTTGCTTTTTGTTGAGGTTTTGGTGAGGGTTGTTTTGATTATACTGGTAGTGGTAGTGGTGCTAGTTATTGTGGTGGTGCTTTTCGATTAAGATAATTGTGGCTGTGATTAAAATGGTTGTTTTGGTTGTGGTGGCTGTGCTTAAGGTATTTGTGATGGTGGCTGTTGTGATGAATCATCAGATTGTGGTGGGTATTTTGGCGGTTCGAACGATGGCAGCTATGGCAAGCTATTCCCTTGTTTATGATTTTTCCATTCAATTACAGGGGAGTATTTTTGGGGACAGCAGCCTGGAGTCTCTTTGCTCTTCTTATTTTCATCTGCTTTTTTAAAGACAGCCTTGGAGAAGAAAAAAGGCCAGTGCCCTCACTGGGGCCATTGGTGGTGTCTATTATTGTTTTTGCCTTACAGATCATCTTCATCAACCATCAGTTAGTCAGTTGGTTGCTATCAGTGGTCAGTAGTCAAACATTTATTAAGCACATACTATGTTCCAGGCACTGTGCTAAAACCGATAGATACAGAGGCAAATGATAGTCCCTGTCTTTAAGGAGCTCATAATCTAATGGTGGAGACAACAAGCAAATCAATATATACAAACAACCTATAAAAAGGAGAAATAGGAAATGAATAACAGAAGGAAGGCACTAGAATTAAGTTGGGAAGGGCTTCACAAATTAGACACTACTTTAGCTGAAACTTAAAAGAAGTCAGGGAAACTAGTATGTAGGAGATGAGGTAGAAGAGTGTTTTAGGCATGGGGATAGCCAGAAAAAATGCCTGGAAATGAGAGGTTGAATGTCTTGTTTGTGGAATAGCCAGGAGTCCAGTGTGCCAGATCTAAGAGTATTATATGAGGAATAAGGTGTAAGAATATTGGCAGAGTAGGAGGGAGCTAACTTATGAAGAGCTTTAAATGCCAAACAGGATTTTGTATTTGATCCTGGAGTTATTAGGGAGCCATTGGGATTTATGAAATAGAGGGGATGACATAGTCAGGTTTATGCTTTAGAAAAATCACTTTGGTGCCTGAACGGACAATGGATTGGAGTGGGGAAAAGACTTAAGGCAGGCAGATCTACCTATTTAAAAATCCAGTGATACATGATAGTACTGCTTCAGAATGGTGGGAGACAAGGGCCATATTGGAGAAATGTTGCAAAGGTTAAATGGACAGACTTTGGCAACAGATTGACTATAGGGAAGGGGAGAGAGTGAGAGTGAACAGAGGTTATGAGCCTATCATTTCTAGGTCTTTGGACAAAACATTGCAAAGTCATTGCAAAGATATCCAGGAGGCTGAGGAGGACTTAAATCCTGGCTATTCCCTATAACTCTGTCTTTCACCTTCTTGACACTCTCTGTACCCTTTACTTTGTCAATCTCATTCACTTTTATGTCTTTAATCATCACTTGTAGGTGGATGACTGCCAAGTCTATGTCTACATCCTTGATTCTTCTCCATGGTTTCAGTCCTAACTGGCTAGTGGACATTTCCACTAAGATATCCTGACATCAACTCAGCGTCTTACAGACTAAATTCCTCATGTTTCCCTTCCCGTCCCCAACTTTTCCCTCCTCCCAACTTTTCTATTTCTGTTGATAGTGCCATAATGCTCTGAGTCACCTAATGTAGAAATCTTTGGCTCTTCTTTCTTCCTCACCCTCAGCTTTCAATCAGTTGCAAAATCCTGTCACTTCTATGTCACCAACATCTACTGAATTTACCTCACTGAAAATATTATTTCTCAACCCTCTTTACTATTGCTGAGTTGGTTATAAGAGTTTCCTAACTGATCTCTTTGCCTATAATTTCCCAGTTCCAATGCATCCTTGATATCACTGTGAGACTAATCTTCTTAATACACAACTAATGATATCACTTTGCTACTCAACAAACCTTTAGTGACTTTCTGTTGTTATTGTATTGTTTTGGTTGTGTATAATTCTGTGTGACCCCATTTGGGGTTTTATTGGCAAAGATGCTGCAATGCTTTGCCATTTCCTTTTTTTACTTCTTATCAAATAAAATTCAAACTCAGAGGTCTGACATTCAAGTCCCAGTCACAATCTAGATCTAACCTATTCTTTTTAGTCTTATTCCATATGTCATTTTTACTCTTAAGTTCCAGCAAACTAGACTAGTCATTTTTTAGCTTTTTCTTTTTAATTTATGAAATAACACAGGCATTTCCATAACATAGTAGGATAAAAAGATGATTGCACATGAAACTGAAAATCTTTTAATGTTTTTCTGCCTCCATTGTCTAGAATAGCTTTATGTCACATCTCTATCTGATGATATATTTCTTTTCCTTACTATGTACCAGACACTATAGCGCTTAATACATTGGGTGACTCAGAGCGTTATGGCACTATCAACAGAAATAGAGAAATTGGGAGGAGGGACAAGTTGGGGATGGGAAGAGAAACATGAGGAATTTGGTCTGTGAGATGTTGAGGTGATGTCAGGATATTTTAGTGGAAATGTCCAGTAGCCAGTTAGCACTGAAACTGTGGAGAGGAGTCAAGGATGTAAACACAGACTTGGCAGTCATCCACCTACAAGTGATAATTAAAGCCATGAAAGTGGATGAGATTGCCAAAGGAAAGGGTACAGAGAGTGTGAAGAAGGTGAAAGACAAAGTGATAGGGGATAGCCAGGATTTAAGCCCTCCTCAGTATACTGGAGATTTCCTTCTCAGTCTCTCTATGTCTGTGTCTCTGTGTATGAATGTCTATTGCTCTCGTCTCCTGTCAATTCCCTACTTTATACAGGATGGACCCTAATTTTGTGGGACTTAGTGTCTGGATGGGAAAGTAAGAGTACCTTATGCTGCGATAAGAGAATAGTGAAGTTTCCCTAACAGTGAAATGGGTGAAGGGATTGGATCAGATTACCTCTAAGATTTCTGTCTCTTCTAACATTTTAAGAACTAATGTAATATTTTTTTTTTTTTTTTTTTGCTAAGGCAATTGGGGTTAAGTGACTTGCCCAGGGTCACACAGCTAGGAAGTGTCTGAGACCAGATTTGAACCCAGGTCCTCCTGACTTCAGGGCTGGTGCTCTATCCACTGCGCCACCTAGCTGCCCTGAACTAATGTAATATTAAACTTTATTGAGAAACACAATTCCTATGAAAAGGAGTTGATAGCCTCACAGTATTTTGCCCTGGTTAGACCACATGGATAGCATGTGTTCAATTGTGAGCATCACAGTTTAGGAAGCTGGAGATAAGCTGAAGGATAGTGAAGGACTTTGAGTTCATGACATATGAAGACCATCTGAGGATTAAAAGGTATTCTTAGTCTGAAGAAGAGAAGATGAAGGAGATATTTGTGTTCAATATTTGAAAGTTTGTTAAGGGAAGAAGCATTGAGCTTATTCTTTTTGGTTCCAAAGGGCAGAACAAAAAGTAATGAACTAAGGTTGCAAAGGGACAAGTTTAGATTTGATATCAGGAAAAAAGTTGCTAACAATTAGAGCTATCCAAAAATAGCAGGGGCTGTTTTGAGAAATGCCCTATTATCCAATTGTTAAGATATATTGAAATTTATGTTATGGATTTCTTTGGGATAAGGTTTGGATAAGTTAGGTGTTGAAATCCTGTCCAACTATCACATTCTGTGGTTCTATGATTTTTATGAGCACTGAACATATTGAAAAAAAAGTTCAGAGAAGAGAACTCAGGATGAATTGGAGTGACTGGGAAAGCTTTAGGAAAGAGAAGAGACTTGCACTGAGCTCTGAAAGGGAAATTGGATTTTAGAGCTGGAGCAGAAAGAGTCCAACATGCCTTCCTTATTAACACTGTTTATTAGGTGGTTTGTTAATGGGACATGATTAAGAGCTCCCTTTGAAGCATTTTCTTTCATATTTACTTCCAAAAATGATCAAAATCAAGCTAAAAGAGCTTTATACTCTATGTGGCAGATAGGCATTTATTGGCTTTTGCTATATAATGAATCCCACTGTATTTAAAAAAAAACTTTTCCATGGGATAGCTAAAGCAACATCAACTGAACCCTCTGGAAACTCTGCCTAGGTTCCTGACATCATGAGAATCTGCTTGGCTTGCTCTGTGGAAGTCATCCAAGGCCAAACGCACACACAATGATGATAATGTTTCATAATCCTAAACCTCTCATGTGACCTGAAAACCCAACCTTGGCTCAGCTTTCATGGGCCCCCATGGAGTTAGTGACAAAGAAGCACACTGACTTTGTTCCTCATATCTGCCACGGGAGCCTTCTAGTTCCTAAAGGCCTTGAAGTAGCTTGAAGAGGCTATCCCAGAGAGATGAGCATGGTTAATATTCTGATCATCTCAGATCAGGAGGACTAATAGGAAATTCTGATGCCTTTTCTTCCCTGCAAGTCACAAATAATTCCAGAAATCTTTCTTTCTTGCTCTTGGAGTCAAGAGCTGCTGCAGGAAACCTGGCTCCTTTCAGCACCTTTTTGGACTTCCAGAGGCAAATCCAGTCCTCCTACATGAGGTAGTAAGTTTACCTTGGTACTTTTCCCTGGAGTGTCTGGTTTTCATTGGCATTAATGCAGAAAGTCTTAAAATGGCATCTCTGGTTTGTTCTTTAGCTTACCTTAAAATTAGGTTCCCTGAAGTACTGTTGTGATACCTCACTGTGACAAAGAGGTGACCTTGGATTGTTGAAGATTATGTCATCAGAACACAGACTCTGGTCAGGTCCCATCTAGCTGGAAAGGCTTCCAGCATAGTATGCAAAGACTAGCATATATATATAAGAACCATTGAAGATCACTACCAAAAAGTCTGCTACTAGTTTGGGAATTATTTTTACTACATCAATTCCTGAAGACCATCTGCCAGGGCATGAAAGAATGACCAATTATGCTGCTCTAGAAAGAGTCCACATTGATGTAGGGCATATCTCATTTCTCCTTTCAGGGCCTCAGTTTCCTTGTGTGATAAATGAGGAGATTGAATTAGATGACCACTATGGTAATTTCCTAATTATATTCTATGATACTATAATCCTATACCTGACAAAGCTAATATATGCTATTGGGCACTGACCAGACCCTTTAAAAGATCTTGCATTTATCAGACCAAAACTAACCTTGTAACTTGTAAAGTCCTTTTTATGTCTAAATCAATGAGGTTTTTACAGTACCTTTAATGTGTTTGAAGTGGCCTCTGTTTTGCATGATGAGAGCTTATGAAGCACGGTTAAGAAAATCCACTTTCTATAACAATCAGTGAATGAGATAGAAGCCAGGAACTCTAACCTATCACCTGACTCCTTTTGGGAAAACAGCCAAACAGACATCAGGTTACTATGGAGAATTCTATGATTATAGATCAGGGGTGTAGATATGGATCAAAAAAGCTAGAGAGATATGATTCTGGGAATTTTTTTGATCTAGAAGTCTTCTAGAACGTTGGATCAGCTAGATGTGGTAGTCTGTTATCCCATCTACCAAGGAAACTGAGCATGGTAGATCTGTTTGGCTCAAGATTTTTTCTGAATTCCACCTCCTGATTTTCTTGGACTTTCTTTCCAATACCCAAGAAAATACTTCACTTTGGAAGCTCACTCTGAACTTCACCCACTGGACTCTCTTATTACCCCTTTCACATCTTCCTCTCATTAACTAGTTCCTCCTAGAATCACTATTTAAAAAGTATGTCTAGGCTAGTCCACACAGGTACAGTTCTCCCATTAGATATAAGCTCCTTGAGAGCCGGCACTCGCTTTCTTTCTTTTTCTATTTGTATTCCTAGCATATAGCACAATGGCTGGCACATAATAAGCCCTTAATAAATGCTTCTTGCCTTGCCTTGCTTTTGAATTGCAATATGCTAGGCAGATCAATTTTCCACACTGGTATCAATATGATGAGTCCTGGGAACTGGGGATGGGGGGAGGGGAGCATCCAGTTGTTTAAAGATGGATGAACCAGTCCAGGTTAGAAATGGTACAAACTGAAATTTTGGTGTTAATTAATAGTGGGATTGGTTGATAAGTAGTCCCTGAGCTCCTACTCTGGGTAAGATAGAATTAATGAGGGGGGGGGAGGGAGAGAGAAAGAGGAAAAAAAGAAGGAAGGAAGGAAGGAAGGAAGGAAGGGGGGAAGGAAAGAAGGAAGAAAAGAAAAAAGAAAGGAAGGAAGGAAAAAAGAGAAAAGAAAGGAAGAAGGAAAGAAAAGGAGGAAGGAAGGAAGAAGGAAAGGAAAGGAAAGAAGGAAGAAAACTGAGTCAATTCCAGGAATATTTTTAATTTTGGAGCCATTCTGCTTTTCATTGAAATGGGAAAATGGGAATAAACTACAGATCTCAGAACTGAACTGCTTCTCAAGGATGCTTTGAATCAAACTAGAACTAAAAATATCTTGGGTATAATGTGTTGCTGCCCACATCACTAGAGATTACCCAGAATAATTGACCACTGGACAGGGAGAAGGTGAAGGGATGTTACCACCCCTGCTGCTGCTTTTAGCAAAGCCCTATTATTTCAATTCAATTAAAAGACATGCACATTGTTAGGTAGTCAGGACTGATATTTGAGCAGGTGCTGAACTAGTTGGTCTCTAGCCAAATGATCACAGGAAAAAATCTTTTGAGTCAGAAGGGACCTCAGAGACCATCTGGTCCAACCTGTTTCTAAACAAAATTCTTACCTACAATGTGCTTAATATGTAGCTTACCCCTAGCCTTTGTCTAAAGACCTCTAATGGAGGGAAGGTGTACTCATGATCTTCTAAGGGTAAGCAGCCCATTGAACTTCTGGATAATTCTAACTTACATTTTTTTATACCTAATATTGAACCTAAGTTCACCTCTGTATGATTAAAAAAACTGAAATTATTTACATTGATTCCTTTGATGACTCTGGGAAGTTACTTTATCTCAGGGTTTCTCACTTTTCTTTACTGCAATATCTTTCTCCTGAGGATGCTGTATACACCTTTCTCATGCACTTATATTTTTGTGTATCATGACTATTTTCATATGTTTCATACTCCCTGCTATTAACTTGTGAGCTCTATGAAGTCAGGGACCATGTTTTATTTAAATTTTGAATCTTACTCAGTGCTAAGCTTGTGCGTTGTTATTCACTCAAGTTTGTCTATTTGTGACCCCATTTGGGATTCTCTTGGCAAAGATACTGGAGTGGTTTGCTCATTTTACAGATAAGGAAACTGAAATAAACAGTTAAGTAACTTATCCAAGATGACATAGCTAGTTAAGTACCTGAATCCAGATTTGAACTCAGGACCATGAGTCTTCTAGATCCGATACTCTGCCCACTGTACCACCTAGCTATCCAGTGATAAGTTTGGTGCTGGGCAAATAAACAGTATGCATCTTAAAAATGTCAGTTCAATCAAGTAACAAGACTTGTAAAGCACCTAAGAGATAGTTATCATTATTGTGCTAGCATAGTCATCACAAATATAGCCAGGGATTCCTATAAATTTACAAGGAAATTTGAACCACAATACACCAAAAGTTAATTTAAAAATATTATCAAATTTCTAACTAGGACCTTCTTGAGCTTCTATAGAATGCAGAGCTCTGTTCCTAGGCAAAAATGGGAATGCACTAATACAGAAAAAAATAGGTGAAATTTCTTGTGTTTAAGGACTTTAGGGAAGAGTATGATTATACAAGTCTTGAATCATTCTAGAAATTCCTGGTTTTTTGCCTCCATACATAGTGAGGGCTTAACACCTTGATGGTGACCAGTAGTGAAAGAAAAAGTACGAGTACTTCATTGACTATTGCCTTCTCTCCCTTCCTGACTATTGTTCCTGCCTGGTTACAGATGTTGCTATGTTTTTTTTGAAAGTCAGAGGCAGCTATCTGCATTGGTCCAGTGACAAAACACATTGGGGAGCGACATGGGGTAGGGTGAGGAATGAGGAGCAGGGACTTGAATATTAAAGTCTATATGTTTTAGACTGATATACCTGCTTGAAGCCAAGGGGTTGGAGCAGATGATCCCCTCATTTTGTTTCTAGTTCTAAAATTCTAGAAAAAATATGTGGAAATGTCCTGGTTGGGTAACAATCTAAATCTATGTTGAACACAACAAATTCTAAGCTTTCAGAGTCCTCATCCCCCCACCTCCTCGTCTTCCCCTAAAATATGATTCTGAAATACAAGGTATCTTAATACAAGTTTGATTCTTTGTCGCAAGTGAGAAAAGCTTACATGACAATTTATTAAACTGCCTGCTTGTTCCTCTAGTTTAATGCAGTCTCCTTTTCCCTCTGCCCCACCCCAGCCTCCCACTCTCCCACTTCATAGTCTGAATACATTCCTCTTTTCCTAGCATCCTTGCTTGGCAGTAGATATAGTCTCCTACTGGACATTTTTGGTGTTATTTTTGGAATCTCTTTGTCTCTGTTGCTCTGTCTCTCTTTCTCTGTCCCTGTCCATCTCTCTGTGTGTCTCTGTTTCTGTCTCTCTCTGTGTCTCTGTCTCTGTCTCCTTGTGTCTGTGTCTCTATTTCTGTCTCTCTTTGTCCCTGTCCTTTCTCGGTCACTATCTCTTTCTCCTCCCCTCCTTTCTCTTTCTTCTCTTTTCTTGAACTCCAAACCTTTTCTTCTTCTGTTGCTTCTTTTTTGGGGGATTATGCTTTAGGTCTTCAGCAGCTTTTAGTTGGTGATTATTAGGATTACAAAGATTACCACCTTCTGCCCTTCTATCTTCAAACAGAATTCCATGGGAGAAGTTGTGGTGACTGAAGATGCTTCCTCAGGTCTTGGTTTAGGGTCTTCCAGGTCTCATCTGTAATATATTTTTCCATCTATTTCTCTGATTCTTGCCTCTCTTCCATCCCTTTAAAACCTTGACCCTATGTTTCATGGGATCATAGAGATTCAGAGCTGGAAGGGACCCTAAAGATCACCTTGGAGTGCAAATAAAGAAGCAGAGACTCAGAGATCAACAGATGTTTCCACAGTCACACAGTAAATAGTTCAAACTTCAGATTTTCTAAGTCCAAATTTAGTTCTTTCTCCATGAAGCACTAATATAATTCTAATCAGTGATTCTTTCCATGTTCTCAAGTTCATTAGTTCAACAAGGAGTCATCTTCCACTCCTGAATCCCACGCCTTCTTGTCTTTCCCTCTTCATATTTGCTAATTTTTATCCCTGGCTGAGGCAGTTAGGTAGCACCAGGATATAGAACGCAGGGTCTGGAGTCAGAAACACCTTACTTCAAATGTGGCCACAGATACTCACTAACCATGTGACATTGGGCAAGGCACTTAATGTTCCTCTGCTTTAGTTTGCTCATCTGTAAAACCCTACTTCCCAGGGATTAAATGTTATAACATTTGTAAAACACAGCCTAAAATAGGTATGTAGTAAATGCTTGTTCCCACCAACCTTACTGTCTACCTCTTTCACTCCAAAACCATAAAGCACAGTTAGAGGAGGAAGTCATGAAACTATGTAAGCAGCTGTTTCAAGGTTTCTCCTTTTTCTTAAAACCTCCAACCCCACAGCCACCCCCATCTCTCAGAAGATGACCTCACTTCTTCCTTTACTGAGAAGATTGAGACCACTGATTCTGGGATCTCTCTCCTCTCCTCCTCCAACCTCTAAAATCTCTTTGCATCTTCATCCATCTTCTGCTGCAGTCCCAGAGGAAACTTTCTTTGCCAAGGCAAATCCCTTCATTTGTGCCCTTATTTTGCCTCCCTTTTCTTTCAGGAGTTTGCTTCTTTCTTGGTCATATAGCTTTCTGGTATGAGGAAGATGTTTTGTAAACCTCCAAATACTTCATAAATGTGAATTACCATGGCTTATATGGAAATACGTTTTGCATGATTTCACATGTATAATTGATATCAAATTGCTTGCATTCTCAGTGACTGGGGGAGGGATTTAAGGGAGCGGGAGAATATGGAACTCAAAAATTTTAAAAATAGATGTTGAAAATGAATAATAAATATATATATATTAAAATTTTTAAAAAAAATTAAAAAAAGAATAATCAAATAAAGTTTCAGTTCTCCCACCACCACCACCAAAAGTGAATTGCTATTGATCTGACCTTGCTTAACTCTCTGGCTTCCATGACCTTGACTTTGGTACCCAGCAGCAGTCAGATACATCCTTTTATCAGGCTGATTTCAAGGCTCATGCTGGGTGTCTGCGAGCTGTCTTTAGTTCATGTCTCCATGATTTATGGATCCTGCTTCCTCCTCTTTTTAAGTAGCACCCACTTCTCTCCAATATTCCTGGAAGCTAGGAGCACATCCCAAAGCAGTGCTCATGAAACTCTTGCCTGTGCTGCATGCAGCTCATGGTAGGGGGTTTCACAAATACACAAACTCTCTTTTACCCTTGACTGAGCAGAAGGAAGGACATTTTAACCTTTGAAATTTTCCTTACTGGGTCAGTCAAAACTCTGAAGACCTCACATTGTGAGCAGTGATGACTGTAGTTTATTATAAGTGAGTTCCAGTGAAAACATCAAGGATGATGTCCATTTTTCTATATGGTTTTAGGGAGTTAAAGATGAATAGAACTGGGAAATCAAATGATTAGGTATCAAATGATTAAAATTTCTTTTTACTATTAAACAATAAGTATATATTAAGTGCCTGTTATATACTAGGCATTGGAGATACAAGTGCAATGATTTAAAAATCCCTATTCACTATGAGCTTACATAGAATGGGGAGACAAGTATTTACAAAATTACAGAGAATAAATACCACACACATATACACACATATATACACACATATGTATGTATATGTATATATGTATATGTGTATATATACATGGAGAGAGAGAAAGAGAGAGAGAAGAGAGAGAGAGAAAGAGAGAGAGAGAAAGAGAAAGAGAGAGAGAGAGAGAGAGAGAGAGAGAGAGAGAGAGAGAGAGAGAGAGAGAAGTTAAATACAAGATAGTTTGAAAGGGAGAACACTAGCAGTTGGTGAGATCTGGAAAAGATTCATTGAGATGATAATGCCTGAAAAGCATCTTTTTTTTTTCATTTTTAACAAGCTACAAGTTTTGTTGTTGTTGTTTTGTTTTGGTTTGTTTTTTTGCTGAGGCAATTGGGGTTAAGTGACTTACTTAAGGTCACACAGCTAGGAAGTATTAAGTGTCTGAGGCCTGATTTGAACTTAGGTCCCCCTGACGTCAGGGTTGGTGCTCTATTTACTGCACCATCTAGATACCCTGCAGGAGAAGCATCTTAAAGGAAGACAGAGACTCTATGAGATGGATGGAGAGAGGAACTACATTCCTGGCATGAGGAACAGCCAGGACAAAGGCATAGAGTAAGTAAACAACAGTGAGAAGACCAGTTTGGCTTCAGTTCTGAATATATAAAATGGCTTCTTTCCTTACTCAGTGAAACATTCCTTGTAATGAAAAATTAAAAAAAAGAAGGGAGGAAAAGCACTCTACTAATTAACAAGTTAACAAAGCCTGACAGTATTTGTAATTTTTCATATCATTCCCCTTTTTAAAGAAGGGAGTGAGGTGCATTTTCTTAATTCTCCTTTGGGATCAAGCTTGGACATCATAATTAAACAATCTTAAGTTTCATTTTTTATTCTTTTATTTATATTCTGGTAGTGATTAGCTTGCTGGTTCTGCTTATCACAACCATGCAATAGTTCTCCCTAGTCTTAGCTAGATGTTGATGTGAAAAGAACAGTGGATTTGAAGCCAAGAAATCCTAAATTCAAATCTACTCTCAGATACTGGTTGTGTTAACTGAATAAATTACTTAACTTCTTTGTGTCTCAATTCTTCTATAAAATGGAGGGGGAAATAATAGCACCTATTGTCCAGGGTTGTTGGGAAGATAAAATGAGATATTGTATGCAATTAAGAGTATTGCATACCTTAAAACACTATATTTGCAAGGTATAATAATGATGTTGATGATAATGTCCTTCCTAATTCCCTAAATTATTTATATTAATTTTTGATAATGCAGCAGTAGTCTATTACAACTTGTTTATTGATTTCTCAGCTGATGAGACACTACTTTGTTTCTAATTCTTTAAAGTGCTACTATGAATATTTTGGTATGTATGAGAGCTTTATTTTTGTCTTTGACCTTCTTCAGCTTAGTGGAGTGATCTCTAGGTTAAAGGGTATAGCCATTTTAATCATTTTTTATACAAATCCAAATTACTTTCAAGAATGATAGAAGCTAATTCATAACCACACATATATTATAGTAGTATGTCTGGAAAAAGACTTAAAATTTCTCCTCATTTTGTGATTTGAGGCACCATCCACTTATTCTACTTTTGAATTGTTCTAATCCTTAGGAAGATTTTTCTTACATCAATACCAAATTATCCTTTTTATGTCTTCTGACCATCACTCCTAGTGTTACCCTTGGGGACAAATATAATCTCTCTTTCTGATTACAGTCCTTCATATATTTGACAACTATCATAAACTCTCCTGGGGTTTTCTTTTTTTCCAGCTATCTATGCTGGGTTTATGCTTCTTTAACCCATTTTCACATGGAATGAGTTTGAGATTAATCTGATTTCCTTCTGGATGTTCTCCATTTTACCAATGTCTTTTCTAAAATGTTTCTCCCACCTTGTACCACTTATCCCCACCTTAGAAATGGACAAAATACTCTATATATGGTCTAATTCCTCTTCCTTAGGCTAAGTATCCCAGGTTATTTCTATTAATCCTCATATGAGGATTTAGTCATATGAGGATTAAATTCAAATATAACCTCAGACATTTACTAGCTGTGTGAGGCTAAGTCACTTTTTACTTAACCCAATTGCCTCCAACTTTCAGCCTCCCAAACAAACAAAAACCAGAAGGCAATAGTAAGATCACAGAATTATAACACTGGAAGAGACCTGAGAGATGACCTAGTCCAGTTCTTTCACTTTACAGATGAGAAAATTGTGTTCCTCAAAGAAAATGAAAATACTTGTTTGAAGTCACACATATAGTCAACAGTTGAATCAGGACATGAATCCAGTGATTTTCCCATCTCTGACAAATTGTCAGAGATGAATAGAAGATTCTTGTTCAGGTAAAGGTTAGACTAAGGGATCTCTGCAATCCTATGTAAATGCTAAAAAAATAAAAAATAATATAATATTAGACTACATTTATAGCTGTCTAATGGTAGTTAGGTGGTACAATAGATAGCATATCAGTTTTGATATAATGAAGACTCATCTTCCTAAGCTCAAATCTGGCCTCAGCCACTTATTAGCTATGTAGCTCTGGGCAAATCACTCCTCTGTAAAATGAAAAAGAAATGGCAAGTCTCTCTAGTATCTTTGCCAAGAAAACTTCAAATTGGGTCATGAAGAATCTGACCCACTGAAATGACTGAACAACAAATGTTTAAAATGAGGGATATCACATGTTCATTGTAGATTAAACTGGTTGGACCACATTAGTATAGCATGACATTATATTACTATATATAATATTATATTGTTTTCAATACTATATCTTCTTTTGTTTTGCAAGGCAATTGGGGTTAAATGACTTGCCCAGGACCACATAACTGGTGTTGTGTCTGAGGCTGGATTTGAACTCAGATCCTTTTGACTTCAGGACTGGTGTTCTATGCCCTGTGTCATCTAACTGTCCCTTTGGTACTATATCTTAACAGGGACATTGAAAACCTGAAACAGACCAGAGAAAGGGAAATCAAGATGGTGAGGGGTTTGTAAATGACATCTTACAAGGCACAGTTGAAGAAACTGAGACTATTCAGTCTAGGAAAAGAAAACTTATATGTATTTGTCCCCAGATATTTGAAGGACTATTATGTGAAATGATAGCTGACATTGAGATAGCATTTTAAATATATCATCTCATTTTATTTTCACAACAAACCCGTGAGATATTCTATAGGTGGTACTCCTCTCATTTTAAAGAAAAGGAAACTGAGCTGCAAGTTCAAGTAACTTCCTCTGGTTTACACAACTGTGAAGTATCTGATATAGAATTCAAAACTAAATCTTTCTGATTCCAACTTCCATATTCTCTTTACTATGCTACTTTATTCTGTGTGGTTGCAGAGAATAGGCTGGGACCAGTAGGTAGATGTTCTAAACAAGAATTTTCCAACAATGTGAGAAAAAAATGGTATCGCTTAACTTTGTGAGGCTGTGAATTTCTTTTCAATGAAAAAGTGTTTAAACAAGATATTAAATATGTAAGTGCAGATTTGTACACTGAGAAGGCAGCTAGACTAGATGACTACTATGGTCACACTTATAACTTACAGATTTGAAGTACTACCAGTACTAAGTATTTTTACATTTCAGTGTCAGAGAATATTTATATTGCTTATCAATATCAGTGAGCCCATTTCTCCTTTAGAAAACCACTTCCCAATAAGAGAAGTCAATTAACACCACCAGTCCACAAAAGATCCCTGATCAACCTGGCCCATTACTAACAAATTGCTTCTTGTCTCAGGGCCCCTCTTGGTAACTTGTTACCAAGGTATAGCGTGTATAGAGGTGGGGTAATTCAAGGGTCTTCCTAGCCTCTCCGTGGTAAATGTGTACAAACTCTATACATTTTGATGCTGCTCTTTTAGTACCCTTTAGAGCTAGCAAATGTCCCTATGACAGTCATAGAAAAGACCTCAAGTCATTTAGTTCAACCTATACTTAAAAAAGGATTTTTTAACACCTCATATGACAAGTGGTCAACTAGTCTCTGCTTGAGGAGAGTCTTTCCAGAAGTCTCTTTATCTCCTGGTAGGTGGGATGGGGTGAGGGATTTAGTTTGGAGATAATGAATAAAAGATGAAAGATACACTGAGGAATAGTAATATCATCAGTATTGGTGGAGAGTAATGTTTTGTATAGCCTTGCTTCTGAGCTCCCATTTACAGTCCCATTTGCCAGCTGCCTCTAATTGCTTCTTTTTGCTCAGTACAAAGAAGGACATATACTCACTTAGTGGAAGACGATCAATGCTAGGTGAAGGTGTATTTATAACCATGCCAACCTCAAATTGCTGGTGGGACTTCAAGCAAGGAGGGCTTTTGTTTTTGTCTTCAAATCTCCTTGAATTTCTCCCAAGCCCGTTAGGCTCCTGCCTCTGCTCTGCCAGCTCCCCAAAGCAGGAGCCAAACACTTTGCCTGGGTAGCCTATTATCAGAGTAAAACAAACACCTTCTGTCTCCCGTCTTGTTGTTTCTGTGAATATTGAAAGTTTACGAGATTGATTGGGCTTTAGAGAGGCAGATTTGGCAGCCTTTCCATACTTCTGTGGACTGTGCTACATAAATCAAATGGGTTGTTGCTTTTTTTTTCTTTCCAAAGGGTTTTGCAATCACTAATGAGCTATTCTTTGCTTGAGGTTGGCTGCCACTAATTACCCCCCATTTTACAGATGGGAACTCTGTGGCACATCCCAGGTAATGAATGAACCTTGGTTGTGCTGCCAGTCAAGGTCAAAATAACTTAGAAGTCTCAAAGGTCTTTCTTCTCTTCCCTTTTCCTTTAGAGAAGTTCCACATGATTAGGTGGTTTCCAATCTAATTCTCTTTCAGCAAGCTGAAACCTCATGTTTGTAGCTATTTTCATTAGGGATACTTTCTTTTTTTTATTTTTATTTTTTATTTTTTTGCTGAGGCAATTGGGGTTAAGTGACTTGCCCAGGGTCACACAGCTGTTCCGTGTCTGAGACCAGATTTGAACTCAGGTCCTCCTGACTTCAGGGCTGGTGCTCTATCCACATTAGGGATACTTTCATCTGCTTGTAAGATTCAGAACCAAAAGGGACCTTGAAGGTCATTTTGTTCAACCCTCTCCATTTATCAAGAAGGAAACTGAAACCAGGGAGGATAAAGTGATGCCATAGGTGGGAATTAGCAGAATTAAACCCATGCAACACCAGTAGTCTTCCATTACATCAAACTACTTTACTCCACATTGTTTTGAAGGCATCAAGCCTTCACAGAGACACTGGAAAAGTCACCAAACTTAGCATCAGAAGATCTGAGTTCCACTTCTGCTCCATCACTTAATAGCTCTAGGACCTTGGGCAAATGATCTCTTTGGAGCTCAGATCCCTCATCTCTGATATTATGACAATATTTCTACAATGTATTTTACATGGTTCTTCAGGGGATGAAATGACAACTTTCAGATATAAGGGTATCATAGAATGAAAGCTGAAAGGGACTTTAGAGATCATCTTGTCCAACTTTGTCATTTTTCAAATGAGGCAACTGAGTTCCAGAGAGGCTAAATAATTGGAATCTTCTTGACCAAAACTTTGAACTATTTTATCAGTCACTCATACTTTAGTGTGAAAGAATTTTGGATCCTTCTTAAAAATATATTTTATTGATGCCTTTTATCATTACTTCCAGGGATGAGCTGGTAAATGTTTAACTACTGACTTTCTATTTAAGAAATGTTTATATGACATATAGACATACTTTTAAATTTAATCTGTATTATTAATACTTTCTCTATAACGTTCTTAAATCTAGACAATCAATGAAACAATATATCAATCCTGGATTTGTAGCTTTTGTTCATTTCCAAGGGGCAAATACTCACACTAAAATGTAATAATCAGCTCTGTGGAATCTGTATTGAGTCCAGCATATCCCAGACATCACAGTTATTTGGGTGGGAGCTGGAGGAGGGGAGAGACAAGTCTCTCTTCCTGTTCAGATTGAGTTGTCAGTTGTTCTGGCATTTTGCCATAGTAATCCCTCTCACTTCTCTGGAATTGAGGCAGGAATAGGGGGGAAGGAGGAATTTCATTATATATTCTCTAATTCACTGTGCATCTGCTTCCCTGCCAGGTTTCAATGTTATGGAACAAAATGCCCCTTCTGCATTCACTTATATAAGATTTTGAGTTCCATATTTCCCTCTTCCCTCCCTTTCCTCTCCCTCAGACAATAAATAATATGATATAGGTTACTTATGTACAATTATATTAAACATATTTCCACCTTAGTTGTGTTGTGAAAGAAGAATCAGAACAAAAGGGGAAAACCACAGAAAGAAAAAAAACACTCAGAACTGTGAAAATGGTATACTTCAATCTGCATTCAGACTCCACTGTTCTTTCTCTGGATGTGGATAACATTTTTCCATCATATTTTTTGGAATTGTCTTTTATCATTGTATTGCTGAGGAGAACTAAGTCATTCGAAGTTGATCATCAAACAATGTTGATTTTATTGTGAATGATGTTCTTCTGATTTTGCCTTTCATTCAGCATCAGTTTTTTTTTGAAATCTGCCTGCTCATCATATCTTATAGCACAATTTTATTCCATTGCATTCATATACCACAACTTGGTCAGTCATTCCCAATTGATGGCCATCCCTTCAATTTCCAATTCTTTGCCACCATAAAAAAGATAAGCTCATCACTTCTAAACTCACCACCATGCTGCTACCTGAAGCCTTGAGTGACCCTATCTTTTGTCATCCTCCTCTTCCCTTTTACTGGAGAGTGGGAGGGCAGAGTATGAAGCTCCTCCTGATATATTCCTTTATAGAGAGCAAAACCTGGACTCTCAGATCACCCCACTTTGTATCTGCTGCCCTACTTGATTCAACTCCAGGAAAAAAGCTGCCTTTGTCTATCCCCTGGTGTTCTCTCTCTCCCCTTTTCTCCTCTCTTTCCTGCCTCTTTTTGTGTGTTGTCTCTTCCTTTAGATTGCAAGCTTGTGGAGGATAGGGACAATCCTTTTTTCTTATTTATTGTATCTCCATTGCTTAGCACAGTGCCTGGCATTTTGTGGGTTCTTAATAAATGTTTATTGAATTGGATTGGATCTAGGATTATTGTCAGAGTTTTCTGTTTATTTGACAATTCAGAGTTTGGCTTTCTTTTAGTGAACTTTTCATTCATATTATTGTGGTCATTGTACATACTGCTTTTTTTAAAAGTTTATACAAATAGAACAGTTCATATAAATCTTCTCATATTTCCCTAGCTTATTCCTATTTGTCATTTATTACTGCACAGTACTATTCAATTACATTCATATATCATACCTTTTGGACAATTTTTTGGTTGATGGACAACCACTTTGTTTCCAGTTCTTTGCTCTCACAGTGCTGCTATGAATATTTTTATTGCATATTATTTCTCTATTTGTCTCTTTGACCTTCTGAGGGGAAATGCCCAGTAGTGTGAATCACTGAATCAAAGGGAATGGGCAGCTTAGTAATTTTTCCTGCATAATTTCAAATTGATCTCCATCAGGGTTGGACCAATTCATGGCTCGCCTAATAGTTTATTTCTGTTTGTCTTCTTACAACCACTAAAAATATTGTCTGTTTCTGTTTCTTATAATCTTTGCTGATATGTAGGATCTTAGGTTAAGTAATAGATTTGTCTTAATTTGCATTCTTCTTGTTATTAGTGATATAGAGCACATTTCCAAATGTATATTTATATTTTGCAAATCTTCTTTTGAAAGCTGTTTGTTCATGTTCTTTAACCTCTTGTCTATCAAGAAGTATTTTTAATGTTTATATATATATGCTTATGTTAATGCTCTATATATTTTGGGTATTAGACTTTTATCAGATATTTGTAGCAAATATTTTCCCCACTTGACAGTTTCTCTTGTTATTTCATCTTCTTGAAGAAACTTTTTAATTTAATTTAATGAAAATGGTTTGTTGTTATCTTTTATGATAAATCAATCAGAAAAGCATTGTGAGGAACCTAGTTTCCCAGGACCAGAATATCATTATCCCATTATAATTTGCACTTCTCAAATCTCATTCAGAGTAGAGCGTTTAATTCTGGATACTATGGTTTAAGAAGAACTTTGATATAACAGGATAGTATCCAAGGGAAGTTAACCAAGATGATTAGAACCTCATGGTCAAAGAAATTGGGCATATTTAACTTGGAGAAAAGAAACTTGGGGCAAGAGCATGATTTATATCGTTGTTTAGTCACTTCAGACTTTAAAACCATTTGAGGTTTTCTTAACAAAGATGCTGGAGTGGTTTGACATTTCCTTCTCCAACTCATTTTATAGACAAGGAAACTTAGGCAAACAAGGTTAAACAACATGCCCAGGGTCAAACAGCTAGTAAGTGTTTGAGGTCAGATTTGAACTCAGGAAGATGAGTCTTCCTTACCCCAGACCCACAGCTCCATTCATCATGACATATAGCTGCTTGAGAACTTGATAGCTGTCTTTAAATATCTGATGAGCTGTCATATTGAGAAAGGATTGAATTTGCTTAGTCCCAAAGGGCAGAACCAAGAGCAGAGGACAAAAGTTGTAAAAAGGTCAATTTAGACTTGATATCAGGTAAGACTTTACAATACAGACCTTCAAAATTCAAAAGTGGAATGGGCTACCTTTAGAGGTAATGGTTCCTCTCTCCTTGGAGCTTTTTAAGTAAAAGTTGGGAAACCACTCATTATGAATGTTATAGTGGGGGATTCCTCTTATGTATGGGGTAGACAGAATGGTTGCTGAGGTTCCTTTTAAGACTCAAATTCTATGATTTATTAAGGACCTACTGTGTGTCAGGCACTGTATTAGATTTTAGGGATAGATCTCTATTCTTTTTTAAAATATCTAATTCTTCCTTTAGCGATGGTTGAAAGGTATTTCCTTTCAGTCTCCTCTAATTTTTTTAAATGATGCAAACTTCTCTATTCAGATTTGAAAACCATTTTTAATTTATTTCAGTTTAAGATTTAAATGTGATATAATCTGAACATTAACAAAAACAACAAAATTCCTAGTGTCATACACACAGTAGGTGATTAACTAACAGTTGTTGAATCAAGAGAGTGTTGTAGATTTAGCTTACCTACATTTTAACAATACATTTGAAAGGCTTTTCTACTCTTGTAGACAAGATAGAAGGATGTAGGCTCACTGTTACAGTTAGATAGATTCAGATCTGGTTGAATGATTAGATCCAGAGAGAATCCATCATTGCTTCATTGCCCCCTTGGGAAGAAGTCTCTAGTGGAATGAATGCCCCAGGTATTTGTTATTAGATCTGTGTTATCGATTTTTCCTCTAGAATTTTTATTGAAGGTATAGAAAAGACAAGCTCTTAAAATTTGCAGATGTCATAAAAGTAGAAAAAAAAGTATTTATATAATGCCTATTATGTGCCAGGCACTGTGCTAAGCACTGTCTCATTGGATCCTTACAATATGCTAGTATGATTACCATTTTACAAATGATGAAACTGTTTTAGATGGAGTTAAGTGACTCACCCAGGTCTATACAGCTAGTAATTATCTGAAGTTGGATTCGAAAAAAAAAAACTTTTTCTAATTTCAAAGTCAGAACTCTATTTACTGAATCATCATGTACCTAGATGCCAGGATGCTGGCTTTAGACTTCAAAAGATTTGAATTTGAATCTTGACCTGCTACTTATGACCTTTGTCTTTCTAGGCAAGGCAATTAAATTTTCTGGGTCTCAGTTTCTCATTTATAAAATGTAGGGACTGAATTAGAAACTAAGATCTTTTCCAGCTTCAAGTCTATATTCTTTTGATCTTTTCGAACATAAATGTCATGTAATCTGCCTTGGAGAAAGGAAGTTTTCCTACATAAAAACACAAATCCTTTGTTTATTCATCTAGCTATTGAATTTGAAGGGTGTGGGTGTTAAGGAAGGATTAGGATCTCTAGTGTGAGGATTTACTGAGTTCTTTTCAAGTTTGCTTATTCACCCTTGGTGTCCAGTTCTCACTTGTGCAGTGACCACAGTGAAACCATTTTGGCAGGATAACTTGGAGGATAACTGATGAGCCTTAAGCCCATCTGTAAATTAGGGGAATGAGCCCATTTGTAAGTTAAGGGAATGTCTATCCTAAGCATGTGGAGACTTCCCCTGGCAGATCGGGCAGATGTTCCAACTGCTATGACAGCAGCTGGAGCAGGCTCTGTGGAGCATTATAAGCTTGGTTAGACATCAATGACTAAAGTCATCCACTTATCCTGGACCATCACCAGTTGTCTTGCTATTGGACTTTGATGACTGGAAGAGAGAATGAGGTTGATGACTCACTTAAATCCAATTCATTTGTAGGTCAAGAAACCATTCTATGATGTCATTGGTTCTCTATGAAAACCAAGGACAAAAAACAAGGCTGAATTTGAACTCATATTTTCCTGGCTCCAGGATAAGTACTCTGTCCACTCTGCTGCCTAGCTTCCAATGAGTTGCAAATTAAATGAGTTAACCAGAAGATATATTAGCCAAAAAAGGAAATGCAGTCTTGGGCTTCATTAAACTAGAGTCACATAAGGAGAAATTTCTTTACAAAGAGATCTCTCTGAAATTTAAAGGAGTTGTTTCATGAGGTAGTAGATTCTCATTTACAAAAGATCTGGATAAACATTTATCAGGTGGAGGGCATTCTTCTTTAGGCCTGGGATTCACCAGATGGCTTTCTAAGGTCACTTCTAGTTCTGAGACTTTGGATTTCTCTCACTTTGGCAGGGTAAGCACCAGGAGTTAAACCCAAAGAGATCGGGGGGGGGGCACAGGGATCAACAGAGCAGCTTGGGATGACTAGCTGAGAGAAATTGGGAAGAGAATGAAGGAAGCAAGAGCCAAGAAAAAGGGCCTGGGAGCAAAGTCAGAAAAAAAAAAGCTAGAGTGGAGACAATGGAGTAAAGAAATAGGAAAAGAATTAGGTCACAACTTTAAAGTTAACATTATTTGGCTCTATTGTGCTCCTGTATTAGAAGGTTGACTAACAATCACAATGAAAATTATAATAATTTTAGGTTCTTTTTTTGCAAATTGTAGTGTCATTATCTGATGAGGCATTGTACTCATTGCTCACATTCTGACTATTGCTAAAGAAGAAATGTAAGGGACAAATTTTTTTCTTAGTTTTGGCTACAGGATATTTTATGTTGACTCTAAAAAGCTGAGAGCTGACATTTTTTGAAAACTTTGAGAGTTCCTTGAGCATCTGACACTTAAAAAAAAACCTAATTCAGACTATTAGTTGGAAGGTCAATTACTGAAGCTGAAGCTTAATTACTTTGGCCACACAACTAGAATATGGGACTCATTGGAAAAGACCTTGATGCTGGGAAAGATTGAAGGTAAAAAGAGAAGAGGACAGCAGAGGACAAGAATATATAAATAGTGTCATGGAAACAATGAACTTGAACTTAGACAGACTGATAGATTCTGCAGAAAAAAGGACTTAGTATGCTATGGTCTTTATTAGGGCTTAAGCTTTTTCCACTCATGATCCTTATTTGCTTGAGAAATTTTTTTTATTAATACTTTTTATTTGCAAAACATATGTATGGGTAATTCCTAAACATTAACCCTTACAAAGCTTTCTGTTACAGATTTTCCCCCCTACTCCCCGCCCCTCCCCTAGATGGCAGGATATCCACTACATGATAATTATGTTAGAATACTTAAGAAATTGAATATATGTATAGTTATTGCGTCATTTTTTGTGCAGGAGAAATCATATCTACAAGAAAGAATAATCTGATAAAGGAAATACAATGCAAGCAAACCTCAATAGAGAAATGAAAATGTTATGTTGTGGTCCACATTTCACATCCCTCTCTCTAGGTGTCTATGGCTCTCTTCACCAAACAATTGGAACTGGTTTGAAGCATTTCATTGTTGAAGAGAGTGATGTCCATTAGAACTGATCCTCATATAGTATTGTCGTTGCCGTGAATAATGATCTCTTGGTTCTGCTCACTTCACTGAGCATTAGTTCATGCAAGTCTCTCCAGGCCTCTCTGAAATCGTCCTGCTGGTCGTTTCTTACAGAGCAATAATATTCCATAATATTCATATACCATAATTTATTCAGCCACTCTCCAATTGATGGGCATCCATTCAGTTTCCAGTTTCTAGCCACAAAAAGAGCTGCCACAAGCATTCTTGCACATGTGGGGCCCTTTCCTTCTCTTATGATTTCTTTGGAATATAAGCCCAATAGAAACACTGCTGGGTCAAAGGGTATGCATAGTTTGATAACTTTTTGAGCATAGTTCCAAATTGCTCTGTTTGAGAAATTTTTACATGATCCTGGATATATAGGTATATAAAATATGTAAACAAATCAAATATTTACTAATAAAAATCATAGAGAAATTTATTTTAAAACAATTTTTGGTACATACATATATGTTGGTATACATATAATTTTACCATTTATTAAAGATGACAGCAAATTTGCATATTAATGAGATGGATGTGCTTATTTATTTTTACATAAAGAATTAAATCTAGGAGGAATATTTGATATCTTTTACTGTTGTCAAATTTTTCATGGCCACTCACATTTAGTTATGTGACTCCATATAGGGTTGTGATCCATCGTTTAAGAAGCTTTGATTTATAGGATCATGAAGAGTTGGACACAACTGAACCCAATAACACACTTGACTCTGACACAACACTTCTTGCAAAGTGCCAATACGTAGCAAAAAAAAAAAAATTCATTGTTCCACTACATGGCCTTCCAACAAAAATTGTAGTGATTTTTAATGGGGATCTTGCACTTGGGACCAGAAAAGAAATGTTCTCAAAGGCACAATTCCTGTTCTGTTGCATTCAGCCTTTCTGGTTTTTCCTTTTCTCTCAGTCAGGTTTAGAGTTGTGGTCAGGACTTGGTGATAGTAGAAGGTTTGATGTGGCTATGGGAATGAAGATGTAATTCTAGAAATAACTGTGGGTGAGGTAGAACACCTACCTGTGTCTTGGATGGTGTGGCACAGGAAAGCTGAAATCTTAGTAACAGCTAGCTGAGGGGTTACAGATAGAACCATTCTGTTATACCACACCTTAATTCATTAGTCCCTATGAATGAGCATAAGTGATGAGCTAGAGATGATGAAGGCAACGGGAGCTAGTTAGGCTCAAACAGATCATCTTGGTAGAGTGGAGAATGGATTTGGAAAATTTGGGTACAAATCCCATTTCTGATGCTTTCTGCTTCTGTGATCCTTGACAAGTCACTTAATCTGTCTGGGACTCAATTTACTCCTCTATACAATGAAGAGGTTGGACTAAGTGATTTCTGAGGTCTCTTCCCGATGTAGATCTATAATTTGGTTATTATTGCTAGCCCAAATGGAGCATTCAGATCTCTGGAATAAAAAAAAGCTAAGAGTCTTGGAGTCAGCTGGCATTCTGAGAAAAATGTCATGCCCTGTTCAAAGCAGAGCTAGCAGACATCACTAATTAGGAAACTCCCTAAGCTCGGGGGAAAGGGTAATCCTCATTGAGGGCAGAGGAGGTGAAGCTTGAGACTGGACAGCAGATGCCATGTGGTGGCAAATTATTTGTGGGGTGTTGATAGAACTGGTTCAAAGCCAAGAAGCTAGATCAGGATGAAGAAGTCAAAATGTAAGGAAAATGGAGATAACACTTTGTGTTAACTCAAGGTGTTTTCCATCAGATTGGATCATTTTATTCCAATGGTTTGCTGAACCTATCCCAGTTAATTCTACTATTCTAGGTGGTGTCAAGGAGTTGTCTCAGGTTCTTCCTCTAGATTTGGGGGCTGTCCAGATGGCAGGTAATGGTGACTTTGGGAGGTAGAGAGAGAGAGAGACTGGCTGGACAAATTATAGTATGTGAATGCAATGGGATTACTGTGTCATAAAAATGACTGAGGGATGATTTCAAAGAAAACAGGGAAGATTTAAATAGACTTATACAGAGTGAAATGACTAGAAACAGGGGAACAATTTATGCAATAGCCAAAATATCCTAAAAAATGACTGAAAAACTTGAGAACTTTGATCAAGGTAATGACTAACCTGGGGGAGTTATGTGGTAAAATGGATAGATAGGTATGTAAGTAAAGTGGGATCTGGAATCAAGAAATTCAAATCCAGTCTCAGACATTTACTAGTTGTATGATTCTGGGCAAGTCACTTAGCTCTCATCTGTTTGCCTCAATTTCCTTATCTGTAAAATGAACTAGAGAAGGAAATGGCAAACAATTCCAACATCTTTGCCAAGAAAACACCAAATAGAATCATAAAGAGCTGGATATGACCGAACAGCAAAAACAACTATCATTGAAGTGGACCAATAATGAAGCACACTAACCACCTCCTGATAGAGTCAAGATGCATGGTCATACATTTTTGGATTCAATTAATGTGGGAGTTTGTTTTAATTGATGTGTATATTTATTATAAGGGTTTTCTTTTTCTTTTTTTTCCAATGGGAAAGAGGGAGATGAGAAAGAAAAGGAGAATAGAGAAAGCATTACCTTCCACTCCTCCTTCAAAAGAGTCATTAAAGCATTTTAAAAATTCAAAAAAAGGTTCAGAAAGAAACTCGGACAAGCAGAATAACTTAAAAGTTATATGTTGAATTTATTATACTTAAATGGAAAAATAAGCTGTATTTGATGGAGACTTATGATTTCACGTGCAATTCTTTACTTGTTATACAGACATATTCATTTTACTTGGTGTTTGTTAAGTTCGGAAATAAAAGGAAAATAGTGCTGTCAGGAATGGTACATACAGAATTGTAAAATTCTGCTCACACTTAGTGCTGGAGTGATAGTACTCTCTTTTCAGATTTAGATTTATTAATCAGGCAACAAAGAAAACTTCTACCAGATGACCTTTTCTTATAGAGGCTTTTCCTATTCTCCTGCACACACACACACACACACACACACACACACACACACACACACATATACATACACACACACACATATAAAATTTCTCCCTAGAAGAAATTATTCTCTTTGAAGACATCATTCAATCAATAATCTATCAAATAAATATTTCCAAATACCCACTTTGGGGAAGGGGAATAGAAAAACAAAGAATGAAATATTCTCTGCTCTCAAGGAACTTACCCTATTGGAGAATTCTATTTTGTTCCATTTCTGTATCCTTGGGGCCTGGCAGAGTGTCTTGCTTATCTTAGGTGATTGGTTAATAGATGTTTGTTAGATTGAATTGAAATTCCAGTAGAATAATATCTTGAACCAAGGTGTCAATTTTTAGTCTCAGATTAAAAGACTTCCCTTACTTCCCACCCTTCTCTATATAATCATATATAGAAAGAGCACAAAAACCACCTGTTTTACTGAAAAAACATCCTGTAAATGATTAAAAACTATCCCTTTTCTATTAGTAAGTTTCCCCTAAAGTCCAATCCATGATTCTTCTGCTACAATTTAAACCCATTTCCCGTTAAACTATTCTCAGTTGGAAGCAAGATCGGCTACTTACCACCACTCATATGGTTTCCTTTCATAACCTTGATATGTGATATTGGATTTTCTTGCAGCTTTCTTTTTTCCTGGATAAATAAACTTGGTTCTTTTAGGCCTTCCTTGTAAGGCCCACTTCAATATTGACTGTTTTGCTCTGGACTCATTCTTTTCAAGGATCCAACTTTATTCTGTTCCTGAGCCCTGGGTAGAGCCCACCTCAAAAAATACTCTTTGGCTGTGTGCCTGTCTGGGAATCAGCTGTTCCCTGGCTATTTGGCTTGATAGAATTCCCAGTGGTGGTGCTTGTAGGGAGCCTTAGACTTGGTTACTTTACTCAGACTTTAGTAATTACAGTGCACAGATTCTAGGGTACCCATTCATCTGGGGAATTTCCTTTCTCCCCACTATTCCCTTATTCACAGAGTATTTTTTTAAATAGTTACCTGAGAGGTTTATGTGGGAAAATGTAAAAATGTGAAAGGAGCTGTTCATACAACACCAAAAAAAAGTGAATTAAACTTAAATCCTCCTTGGCTATCTAATAAATTTCTAATGAGATCAAGCTACTGGACAATCTTTCCTGGGACAGATACCAGACATTGATGATCTTAATGCCAGACTAAGAACAATTGTGAATAAATATTTGTCTTTGTTTTTCCTTTTCACTCAAAGATGGAATATGCTAGTAAATTTTTAATAGCCAACTTTCTAAAAAAAATGTTCACAGGATACATTTGAAAATTTTAATCTGCTTTCTTAGCTCTTTTTAAAGTCTAAATATAAAAAAAATAAATTAAACCTTGACTTACAGCATTTCTATACATTTCTAAAATATAGATGCACATATTGAAAATTTAACAGTTGGGTCCCTTGAACCAGTTGGAGCTGTTTCCAGCACAGCCCTGGAAGACTCTGCCTAGCTCTACTTCCCCCAGTGCTTCCTGTATCCCCAGAGAAATCAGTGCTCCCAGAATGCCTTATTGACTGTATAGAGCCTCCCACTTCAGTGCCCTTTTGAGCAGTATCCCGTGTTCTGAGCCTTCCTATTTAACATAAAGACCTAGAATAATGCCTGACACATAGTAAGCCCTTAATAAATATTTGATTGACAAATTGAATCCTGACTTATATTCTCTTCTCAAAGAGACCATCTGACAACTAGGTGACAAGCTCCTGCCTGGAGTCAGAATTAAATTATGATTAAAATATGATTTCATATACTTACTAGCTGTGTGAACCTGGACAAATCCCTTAACTTCTGTCTGCCTCAGTTTCCTCATCTGAAAAATGAGGGTAATAGTAGCATCTACCTCCCAGGGTTGTTGTAAGGCTTGAATGAGATAATCATAAGACTTAGCACAGTTCTTGGCACATAGTAAGTAAATGGTGGCTATTATTATTATCTCCATGCTATATGACAAATAATCTGATAGATTAATGAGGGCTATGGTGTTGCTAGTTGTTGAACATGACTCCCTCCCAGCCTTTTCATTAGTTTTCTCCCATGCCAGAAATGTTCTCTTCCTCAATTCCACATCCAAGTTT
This sequence comes from Myrmecobius fasciatus, assembly GCA_023553655.1. Taxonomy (NCBI): domain Eukaryota; kingdom Metazoa; phylum Chordata; class Mammalia; order Dasyuromorphia; family Myrmecobiidae; genus Myrmecobius; species Myrmecobius fasciatus. Next base: position 116,832 of record JAJPUD010003153.1, on the reverse strand, counting down.
TTTTATTCTGACTCAATTCAAATCCAAACTTAGAAGAAGCATGTATATATAATAATAACAGCACTGTACAAATAAACAACTTTGAAAGCTATAAGTACTGGGATCACTGTAATGATGGACCATGATTCCAGAGGGCTGAAAATGAAACATGCTACTTAGATCTTGGCAGGGAGGTTATGGACTCAGGATTCAGAATACATAGTTTGGGTGCAGCCAATATGGGATTTCATTTTGCTTGGCTATGAACACTTATTATAAAGGATTTGTTTTTATTTTTTCATTGTAGAATTTGTGTGTGTGTATGTGTGTGTGTGTGTAGAAGGGAGAAAATCAATTTTTAGTCACCGGAAAAATTATTTTTAAAAATACAGTTTAGATCCCATCTTCTGTAAAAAAACCTTTGCCATAACCTCCGCTCCCTACTGCTAATGTCTTCCTTCTGATATTATTTTCTATTTATATTATGTGTATATAAAATGTAGATTTATCTTGTATATTCATATTAATTTTCATGTTGTCATTTCCATTAGAATGTGATCATCTTTATAAAAAAGAGAAAATGACCCACATGTGCAAAAATATTTGTGACAGCCCTTTTTTATAGTGGCAAGGAACTGGAATCTGAGTGGCTGTCCATCAGTTGGAAAATGGCTGAATAACTTATAATATACGAATGTAATGGAATATTATTGTTCTATAAGAAATAATCAGCAGGATGACTTCAGAAAGGCCTGGAGAGACTTGCATGGACTGATGCTGAGTGAAATGAGCAGAACCAAAAGAACATGGCAAATAGCAACAATAAATTATGTGATGATCAGTTCTGATGGACGTGGCTCTTTCCAACAACGAGAGGCCAGTTCCAATGGACTTGAGATGGAGTCACCTGCACCCAGAGAGAGGCCTGGGGGACTGAGTGTGGACCATAACATAGCATTTTAACCTTTTTTGTTGTTGTTTACTTGCATTTTGTTTTCTTTCCCATTTTTTCCCTTTTCAATCTGATTTTTCTTGTACAGAGTGATAATTGTGGAAATATGTATAGAAGAACTGCACATGCTTGATATATATTGGCTTACTTGTTGTCTAAGGGAGGGGGGAAGGAAGGGAGAAAAATTTTTGGAACACAAAATTTTGCTTGATCTGGAGATTTTGGATTCTAAAAAGGATGAATGTGTATGCACTGGGAATTCATCATTCAAGTTAGATTTTTAAAAAAAAATGTACAGAAAGTGGAAGCAAAAGAAAGTGATAGAGACCAAACATAAAAACATAGTACAAAACTATAAGAATACTTTCTGGAATGATGACATCCAGAATGAACTGAGATTGGCAAAGGCAGCTAAGAGCAACTATAAAGGTATTTATTATTGTGATTGTAAGCCACATGGAAGAAGGGAAGATCAAAAAAGGAGTAGAACTGAGGAAAATGGGAAGGATATTTCTAGGAGAATGGGAAGGTAATAAGGAATGACAATGACAATCCCACTCCTAAGCTCTTATTTTGCTTCTGTGGATAGTGATTTTTAGATTTAAATGAACTAAGCACAAATTGCTAAGCTGATGCCATATATACTTGTGTATGTATATATAGCATATACATATGTATGTATATATGGCATCAACTTATATACATATATGTACATATACTTCTCTATATCTATCTAGAGATATAAATATTTAAATAAAATATATAGATAGACATACATCTATTTATAGATCTATCATTATCTCTCTCTTTCTCAATATATATATATATGTAAATTAATAAATAATCTATCTGATCATGATGAAGTCAAGTCACCAGGGTCTGATGAAGTTCGTCTTTGTATAACCAACTAATCAATAAACATTCATTAACTACCTATTATATATCACACATGTTAAGCACTGGATACTAAAGGAACTGGCAGGCATGATAGCTGGATTCCCATTGTGCAATTCTGAAATATCATAGAGAAGAGATAAGATGCTGTAGTACTAGAGAAATGCAAATATTGTTCCAGTTTTCAAAAATGAAGACAAAAATACAGCTTACAAACAAATAGGCTAGTGAGTCTTACTTTGGTTCTTGGAAGAATTTTAGAACATATTTTAAATGAATGGTTAGTAAATATCTAAAGAAGGAAACATTGATCATAAAGATCCATTATGACTTTGTTATGTCAGATTAACTTAATTTCCTTTTTTGATAAGTTATTAAATTAGTAGAAAGAGGGGATTGATGTATGTGTGTAGTTTGCATAAATTTCAGTGAAGCATTTAAAAATCTCTCAAGCAATTTTTGTGAGGGAAAATGGAGAGATGTGGTCTAGCTAATAGTACGATTAGGCGAATTCAGATCTAGTTGGATGGCTGTACCTCCAAAATAGTCATTAATGACTTAATTTCTTCTTAGAAGAATGTCTGTAGTGTAACATCCCCAGAGACCAGTGCTTGACCTTGTGCTATTCAACTTCATTCGTCTTTTAAGAAAAGGTAGAAATCGCTTGCTTATCAAACTTGAAGATGGTATAAAATTGAGTAGAATAATTAATATCAGGATTTACTAAGATCTTGATAGGACAAAACATTGGAATGTTAGATTAAAAGATGGATTTCAACAGGTATAATGTAAAATCCTTTATTTAGGTCCAAAAAAACATTTCCACAAGTACAAATTTGGGGAGCCATGACCAGATAGCCACTTGTCTGGAAAAGATCTTTGTGTTTCAATGGACTGAATACAATTTCAGTATGAGTCATTAGTATGATGTGGCAAATAATAAAGCTAATGTTTTTTTAGGCTGAAGTAAGAAGTACTAGGGGACAGATAGTGCTGTTCTACTCTGTTTTGGCCAGATTACACGTGTAATAATCTGTTCAGTACTTGGCAGCACAGTTTAGGAAAGACATTGATAAATTGATATAGGTCCATAGAAAGGTGAAGGATCTTAAGATCATGCCATGTTAAAATCAGTTGAAACAACAAGGGATATTTAGCATTTAGAGGAGACTTAGGGAACTGTTAATTGTATTCCATTATTAAAAGGGTAGTCTCATGAAAGAAGGACTCAACTTGTTTTCTTGGGCTCCAGAGGGCAGAAATCATTGCAAAGAAACAAATTTAGGCTTGATGTGAGGAAAAAAAACATTCCAATAATTAGAGCAAAAGTGGAATGAATGGGCTGTCTCTGGAAATAGTGAGTTCCCAATAATTAGAAGTTCTTAAGTAAATCCTAAAGGTCCACATGTTGGGAACATTATAGAAGGAATTTAATTTTGATCAGGTGTCTTCTTAACTATTCAATAATTGACTCTGAAAATAGGATTTAGAGTCTTAATGTTCTGGTTGGTTCCATAAGGTGTTTCCTTCACTTGATCAAGGGAACAAAGCCTAGATCTCAAGTATTTCAGTAGGGGAGCTGATGAACATCCTTAGTGTATCTCCTTTAGGTATGCTTAAAACCACTCACTGTTTGGGACTAGTAGCCCCCTTGCAGGGTGCATCCTAGGAAAAATTGTGGAATAGTTGAATTTTCCATTAATACTTGAAAGTGCTCTTTTCCACTGCTTTCTAGACTCCCCACTCTCTTCATGATTTCTCCCATCCATCTAGTATCCTAATTCCAATTCTATTCCCAAAGCATTTACTGAACCCCTAGTGTATTCATTGTGCCACATCATACTCTACTCTTCCCCAATTTCAAAGTCTCTCATTTTCTCAGAATAAATTATTGGTTTCTTTTATTCTTCTTCTGTGTATAATTGCATTTTGAGAAAGATAAAGTCATCAGTCAAAGAAATGAAGCTTTAATATTTGAATTCCAGGCATCAATAAAGCCTTTGGAGGTAGAGTTTATTGGGAGGGACTAGGTGGAAGAATAGTAGTGATAGACTTTTTCTTTGCCTACTCTGCCTACCATGAGGTCTGCTTCTTTGTATTTAGAGGTATAGCGGGGGAGAACAGAAGGGAAGAGAAAGGGAAAGAAAAACAAGGCAAGGGAAAAAGAAAAAAGAAAAAGAGGGTGGGAGGTGAAAACAGGAGGGATGCTTCTGAATGGGTTGCACCTGTTCAGAAGTGTTGGCGTGGGATTAAAGCTGCCAAAAGTGGAAGCTCAGCGTTTCTCCCCCTCAGTCATGGGAAATTCATCAGATAAAATGCATAGAAGATTAGAGAAAGCAGAGAGGTACCTTGAATGATAGTTTAGTCCCATATTCTTGTTATTTACAAATGAGGAAACTGAGGCACTGAGAGGTAGAGTGATTTCTCCAGTAACACCATGTGGGATCTAGAAAATAGGTGTCTTTCTTCTTCTATTGAGCTAGCTCTTGGTTTCCAACCTCTTGCTTCCCAAGTTCCAGTTTTGTCTTTTATGGATGGAAGTAAGATAATTTTGATAAAATAAAATAAAAATCAGTAGACATGATGAAAAGGCAGTGCTCCTATCGTTAGTTATAAAAATGCCAAGAAAGGCTTTTTGTAACCATAAAGTGTTATTGTGATGGCAAGTAGTATAGTTGTAGTTGACTAACAACAATGAACACAGCAGCCTCCTGTTTTTACCTCCCCCTCTCTCTGCCCTGTTATCTTGCAGCTCCTCCCCCAGCACACGCTCACACATTTCTCCTTCTACACAATCCCCTCCTCAGTGTTAGTCAGAGTCTTGTGATGTTTGTTTAAATAAACAAGTCTGTCATGAATGTAATTTTAAATTGGACTTGGACATACATACAGACTAATGAGGAACAGGCAGATTTTGAAAACCACAAGAAATGTAATTCTCTTGTATCTTTGGGAGGGAAAAAAACCCCTGAAAATACACAATTTTCTCTTAAAAACAAAACACTACCTTGAAGTGAGTGAGTCAGATTTTTCTACTCTCCTTCATGCCTACTGCTGCTAATAAAAGAACCTGCTTGTGGGATCTCTGAAGCTTTTAACTGGGGTGGGCAGGAATGACCGAGGTCAAGGACTGGATGGCTCAGGAGCAGTCTGGGACAGGCTTGACCAACAAGGTACATTGACCAATGGTTGTCATCTCAGAGTTCAGAGAATTTCTGTCTTCTCTTTCTCTTTCCTTTTGGACAAGGAGGGAGAGAATCTACTGATGGACAATTTTCAATTTCACTTGTGAAGAATATTCTTTGAGATTTGAATATTTTCTGTTGATAGTGTTTTAGCCCCCAAATAAAATTCTCTCTCACCCAACCCATTCCAAGTCGCATGCTGATATCTCATCTTGACAAGTGGGTGAAAGAAAGAAGGAAATGGCACTGTGCTGAGTGAAGTACTTTAGAAGTACTACTTCATTTGGTCTTTACAACAACCTTGTGAAGTAGATGCTGTTGTGATCCCCATTTTACAAATAAAGAAAGTGAGGGAGACAATGAATAAGTGACTTGCCCAGGTTCACAAAGCCAGTAAGTGTCTGAGGCTGGATTTGAACTCAGTTTTCCTGACTCCAAGTCCAGTACTCTAGCTACTTTGCCACCTCACTGTTTAGGCTGAGTCCTAGCAAGTCTTTCCACACTGGAGAGGCTTTGAGGACAGACCAGCCTCAATAAACACAGAGAAAGGACACAAACTTGACCACAGCAACTCAAACCTTCTACTGAAGCCTTAAAAGGTTGCACTCTGTGCTGGAGGTGGGAGGACCTTCACTCATGAGATGACACCCCCTTTGAAGTACTGAGACCAAAAAATGCTCAGGAAATTTGGAGAAAAACATCTTAAACTCTGTGTAACTAGTAATAGAGAGAAAACTATTTGTCCTTAATTTTTTTTTAAAAACTACAGTTTCTTTTGCTCATCAGAGTAGCCCAGAGATGGCTAATAACCTTCAGGTATGAGTTGAAAAGCTAAAAGGGACCTTGGAGAGCATCTAGCTCAATCTTTTCTTTTATAGATGAGGCCAAAAATGGTGAAAGGATCATAGAGTTAGAGCTGAAAGGGAGATTATAGAGGTGGTCTACTTTACCACTACCCCCTTTCAGATAAAGACCTAGCGAGCTAAATTGATTCTCCTGAAGTCACTGAAGTAGTAGGGTCTAAGGTTGTGATTCAAATTCTGACTTGAAGTTCATCATTCATCAAACTGCATTATGCTCCTAAAAATAGGATTTAAACTTTTTTTTTCTTGGTGGGAGTGCATGGGTTCCTTAAGGGCAGGTAGGTGTTACAGTGGACTGCAGTTGAGAGGATAGAACTTAGAATCAGAAAGACTCATCTTCCTGAATTTAAATCTGGTTTCAGACACTTATCAGCTGTGTGACCTAAAACAAGTCACAACTTTTTTGCCTCAGTTTCCTCATCTGTAGTAAGAGTTAGAGAAGAAAATAGCAAACTATTTCCCTGGTCATGAACTCCAGGGAAAGAATCTTTGTCCTAAAAGTGTGCTGTATAAGTAGAAAGAACAATGTATTTATTAAAACTTCAATTTAAAAGTAAGCTAGGTTAAACAGATATAAACAATTTCCAGCACATCATAGGCATCATAGGATTATTTAGAGTGGAAGAAATCTTTGGGGTCATCTAGCTTAGCTTCCTCATTTTACATGCAAGGAAACTGAGGCTTCAATAAGTTAAGTGACCAGTCCAGGCTACATAGGTAGTGTTTATCCCTATGTAAAAACTCTATTCTTAGCTAGCAGGAAATGTGGGTAGAAAGCTGGACTTACAGTCAGGAAAGGCTCAAATTCAAATCCTTTTCCAGATACTTCTCTATATGACTCTGGACAATCATTTAAACTTATTTAACCTTAATCATCTAAGTATCAATTTTCTTTTCCATAAAATGGGGCTGATAACAGCACCTATCTTTTAAAAATAAAGCATATATTTCCTACCAGATATTATAAATGACTGAATTATAAGATGAATGCAGGTGGAAAAGGTCACACTTTTAAAAAAAAGAGAGATAACTTTTAAATTTTATTTTATTTTAACTTACTTTCAAAACAACAGTCCTCCATAGGGATTCCTAGCAGATGCATAATAAGCAAAGTGGCACTTGTCTGCCAGTTCCCCACCCACCCTCCAAACTCTTGATGCCTCTTGGGAGACAACAGTTTCTTATTGCCTAAGAGATTGTATGCTAGAGCAATTCAGTCACCTGCCACTCATTCCTGCTCAAGGGATTCTTCCCCATTCTCCCCCCCCACACACACACACACCCAGCTCTGGGAATGGTTGACTTCCGTGTGTTGTCAGGGATAACGTAGCAAAATGCCATCTTTAGTTGGCTGGCTGCTTCTCAGCCCCACATCAACAGGGCACAGTCCGGCTTGAGCTCCCATGGCTCCCCGGTGGGGTTGCTCTTCACATTCAGAGAGCCTATCATGCTGGAGGCTGGGCTCAGGCTGCCTGCCATGGCTTATTTCACCATTGCCTCTTCTCTAAATGATGACAGATGTGGCAGAGGAAGGAGTCACCCACCCGTTGAAACTGGCTGCTTGGAAGAATAATGGGGGTGGAAGTGGAGGAGGGACAGAATGCAGGGCAAGGCTAAGCCTTTCCCTCCTCCAGGGGAATGGAAATAACTCTACAGAGGCTGACAAGGAGCTTTCCTGTTGTGTTCTAAAAAAATAAAACATATAAGCCTGTATTGAGAGCATTCAATCCATTCAATTTAATTAGATTCAGCAAGCATTTCTGGAGTAACTACTATGTGCTAAGGCATTGGGGAGATAAGCACAAGTCTTGTCTTCAAGGAACTTATATTCTACCGAGGAAATGACTGCCATAGTACTGTTAAGGGTCCTCTTGGCCCCCAACCTAGGGGCCAATCTGGCTTCTCTCTCCCTCCCTTCCTCCTCTCTCTCTCTCTTTCTCTCTCTCCCTCCTTCCCTTCCTTCTTTCTCCCTCCCACCTTCTCTGTCATGATCTCTAGCTGAATGTGTCTGCCTCTCTCCCCCTCCTTCCCTTTTTCTCTCTCTTTTCCTTCCTCTCTCCCTCTCTCTGTCTCTGTTTCTGCCTCTCTCCCCCTCCTTCCCTTTTTCTCTCTTTTCCTTCCTCTCTCCCTCTCTCTGTCTTTGTTTCTGCCTCTCTCTTCCTCCTTCCCTCCCTCCCTCCTATTCCCCCTTTCTCCCTTATACTTTCACCTATCCCCCATCCACTCTAGGGTGGTCTTGTTGAGTCTGCCTTTGCAACATCTCTTATAAATGTCCTCTTTTCTCTGATGACACTGCCACCCCCTGGGGCAGACCCTTATCACCTCATACCTGTAGAAGAGCCTGTTGGTTGGCCTCTCTGTCATAAATCTTTCTCATTTTACTTCATTCTTCACTTAGCTATCAAAATGACTTTCCTAAAATACAAGTATGACTATGTCACTCCCCTATTCAATCAACTCTAGCAGTTCCTATTGCCTCCAAGATCAAATATAAAGTCCTCTGATTGACTTTTGGAAACTTTCATAACCTGGCCTCCTTCTATCTTTTCAGTTTTCTTATATTTATTCCTGTCGACATACTTTTTGTTGTTGTTGTTCAACTCTTCACGATCCCATTAGGCAAAGTTGCTGGAGTGATTTGCTGTTTTTACTACAGCTCATTTTACAGATGAGGAAACTGAGGCAAGCAGAGTTAAGTGATTTGTCCAGGATCACACTCCCCACTTAACTGTTCCTTCCACATACTCTACCATCTATTGATTTCAAGGGTCGTCCTCTTCTCACTTCCTTCCTGGAATGCTCTCGTTCCTCATCTTTACCTTCTGACTGCCCTGACTTCCTTTAGATCTTGATTAAAATCCATCTTTCTGCAAGAAACCTTTCCTAGTCCTCCATAATGTTAGTCTCCCCTCTTAGACCACTTCAAAGTTATCCTATATATGTCTTACTTGTACATAGTTATTTGTCATTTTGTCAATAGATTGTGCACTCAAGGACAGAAACTGGTTTTATCTTATTTTATTTTTCTATCTCTAGCACATAGAGATAGTTTTTCCCTTTCCCCTTTATTTTGGTATTTCAGGTACAAAACAGGTGCTTTATAAATACTTGCTGACTAAACATTTGCAGAGCAGATGCCCACCCTGAATATATTTTTCTTTTCTACCAACTCCAAAAGATCCATTACTCTAATCCACCATTTTGGAACAAGGGAGGTCCAATATCATTAGGGCATATTTTGACTTGCTTTGGCTTTGCTGATGTGGTTATGAGACTGCACTGATTCAGCTATATTTTCTTACATAGTTCCTCTTCTGATACAGAGCAGGAATTAGTAATAAAATTGGCTGGGATTAGAGAACTAGTCTGTTCACTGTGGAAAATAAAGAAAGTGACTGACCTCTTCAGGGAATGAAGTAATGGGCTTGCCCTCATTAGCCCAATGTCCTAAGAACCTGAGCTAACTCATTGCTAATGATTGTTCTCCTTCAAACTAACCTAGCTCCAGAGTTACTACAATCAATAGCAGCCTATTTCCATTTTTAGAATGGAGGGAAGAAATCCTCATAGTTTTTTTTTTTTTTTTTTATACCAAGCTTCATATCTGAATCCTTGAGTATTGAGATATCCGTTTTCATGCGAAGGGGAAAGATCCATACCTTTCAATTCAATTCAATTTACCAAACATATATTAAATGCCTACTGCATGCCAGGCTGGGTGCTAGCTAATACAAGATATTGGCTAGAGACTAAGGATACAAAAAGCTTACATTTTGTTGGAGGGAAACATCATGGACACAAATGATTGAGGTAGCTGGATATAGTGGCTCATTCCTACATTTCCAATTTTACATTTTACTCCCCTCCTATCCCCACCCACTTCAATTCAGTGACATGAACTGCCTGGCTATTCTGCCTGCCAGCCATTCCATCTGCCTACTCTGGGCACTCTCATTGTCTACCCCCCCTTGCCTAGAATATTCTCCCTTTTCATATGTACCTCCTGGTTTCTTTCAAGCTTCAACTTCAGTCCTATCTTCCGCAAGAAGCCTTTCCATCTTAGTGCTTTTCCTCTGAGATTATCTCTTATTTATCCCATATATTTATCTTGCTTATACATCATTGCTTATGTTACTTTCTTCACTGAATTGAATGCAGAGACTGTTTAAAAAAATTTTTTTTGCTTTTCATATCCCACTAGTTTAGCAAAATTCCTGGCACAAAATAGGTCCTTAAATAACCTGTTGATTTGGCTCTGGAATAAGAAGTTCTGGATTCAGAGCCTTCTTCTGAAACTTTCTGCTTGTGTGACTTGAGTAAATTACTTGAGTCCTAATTTCCTTATACAAAAAATGAGGAAAATGGTTTGATAATATAATTTCATCCAACTAGCACTTTTAAGGCAACTGTTATGTACTAGGCTCTATGCTAAGTATTGAGGATACAAAGAAGGGCAAGATTCTCAGTTTAATGGGGAGTACAATAAACCTGACACATTCAGATAGATGGGGTAGTCTCAAAAGAAAAGCATTAAGATTAAGAAGACTAGGAAGGCTTCTTGCAGAAGCTGTGATTGAAGAAATCTAATGGGTACAAAAGGAGATGGAGGGAATTAAAGGCATGGGGGACAGAGACAGAGGAGGGAGTGTCTTGTGCATGGAGATCAGTGTAAGAAGGTGTAAGAAGACTGGAAAGATAGGAAAGGTCCAGGTTCTAATGGGCTTTAAAGATGAAAAGTAATCTTTGATCTTTGAGGTAATAGGGAACAACTGGAGTTTACTCAATGGAAGGGGTGATATGGTTATACATGTGCTTTAGGGTGAAGGATTTGATAGATGAGTGGAAAATGAATTGGAGTGGGGAGAGAACTGGAGCAAGGAGACCAATGGGACATTTATTACAAAAGTCCAGGTGTGAAGTGATGGGGCCTGTAACAGGGTAGTTGCAGTCAGTGTCAGGTGAGATGGGGTGAATACAAGAGATATAGAATCAAAAGGATTTTACAACTGTTTGAATATTTGAGAGAGACAGAGAAACAAAGATAGATATGCAGAGACAAACATTCAGACACATAGAAACAGAGAGACAGAGACAGAGACAGACATAAGAGACCAGACAGACAAAGAGACAGAGAAACAGAGACAGACAGAAAGAGACAAAGAGACAGACAGAAACTGAGTTTTGAGGATGATCCCTAGGTTGAGAGTCTGAGTCACTGGGAGGATGGTAGTGTCTTTGTTGGTAATTGAGAAATTAGGAAAAAATTATAAGTTTGGGGAGAAATACTATGAGTTCATTTTTGGACATGTTGAGTTTAAGATGTTGACAGAACTTGGCTTTTGAGCACTCTTCTAGCCTTAGAGCCTAAGTAAATACAAAATTATAAAATGCAATTTCCAGAAGGAGAGAACAAGCACAAATGGCAGAGGGGGAACAAAAAAAGACTTGCATAGTAACTATCACTAGTATTTGTGGTTTAAAGAGATGGTTCTTAGGAGAAAGAGCTTTCCAGACCCAGAGAGGAGGGAGGCTGCCAATGCAAAGGCAAAAAGGAAAGTAATGAAATGTACTACACTGGGAACAGTTAGTAAATCAAGGCTTGGATTAAGAGGCAATATAAGAGTGTAAAACAAAACTGCTTTTAGACTTTTAATATTTTCTCTTTTTTTCTTTATTAAAGCTTTTTATTTGCAAAGCATATGTATGAGTAATTTTTCAACACTGACCCTTACAAAGCTTTCCCTTACAAATTTTTCCCCCAACTTCCTACCCCTCCCCTAGATGGCAAGAAGTCCACTACATGTTAATTATATTAAAATACTTGACAAATCGAATATATGTATACATATTTCCACACTTATCATTGTTGTGCAAGAAAAATCGTATCTACAAGAAAAAAAAATCTGAGAAAGAAAACCCAATGCAAGCAAACCTCAATAGAGAGCATGAAAATGTTATGTTGTGGTCCACATTTCATATCCCTCTCTCTGGGTGTATATGGCTTTCTTCACTGAACAATTGGAACTGGTTTGAAACATCTCATTGTTGAAAAGAGCCATGTCCATCAGAATTGATCATCGTATAGTCTTGTTGCTGTGTATAATGTTCTCCTGGTTCTGCTCATTTCACTCAGCATCAGTTCATGCAAGTCTCTTCAGGCTTCTCTGAAATCATTCTGCTGGTTCTTTCTTATAGAACAATAATATTCCATAACATTCATATACCATAATTTATTCAGCCACTCTCCAATTGATGGGCATCCACTCAGTTTCCAGTTTCTAGCCACTACAAAAAGGGCTGCCACAAACATTCTTGCACATGTGGGGCCCTTTCCTTCCTTTATGATTTCTTTGGGATATAAGCCCAATAGAAACACTGCTGGGTCAAAGAGCATGCACAGGTTGATAACTTTTTGAGCATAGTTCCAAATTACTCTCCAGAATAGCTGGATCTGTTCACAGTTCCACCAACAATGTATCAGTGTCCCAGTTTTCCCACATCCCCTCCAACATTTGTCATGATCTTTTCCTGTCATTTTAGCCAATCTGACAGATGTGTAGTCGTACCTCAGAGTTGTCTTAATTTGCATTTCTCTGATCAATAGTGATTTGGAGCATCTTTTCATATGACTAGAAATAGTTTTAATTTCATCATGTGAAAATTGTCTATTCATATCCTTTGATCATTTATAGATTGGAGAATGGCTTGAATTCTTATAAATATGAAACAGTTCTCTATATATTTTAGAAATGAGGCCTTTATCAGAACCCTTAAATGTAAAGAAGATTTCCCAATTTATTGCTTCCCTCCTAATCTTATCTGCATTAGTTTTTTTGGTACAAAAACTTTCAAACTTAGTATAGTCAAATTTATCTATCTGGTATTCAATTAAGAATTCCAGTTCTTCTTTGGACATAAATTTATTTCATCTCCACAGGTCTGAGAAGTAAACTATACTACGTTCCTCTAATTTGCTTATAATATCACTCTTTATATCTAAATCATGAACCCATTTAGATCTTATCTTAGTATGTGGTGTTAGGTGTGGGTCAAGCTCTAATTTCTTCCATACTAGTTTCCAATTTTCCCGGCACTTTTTGTCGAATAGTGAGTACTTATCCCAAAAGCTGGGAGAATTTTAATATTTTCAATTGCATATGAAAATGCCCAAGATCTGTTTGAGTTGTCAGTTAAGACAATGACCTTGTCCAGTTGTCTCAGAACCTTTTGGGCCTACTCATTAACATGGTCATATGGGAAGGCCTCCAGGAAGGTGGATAGAGGTTCAGGCCTGGAGTCAAGAAATCCTCAGTTCAAACCTGTATGGCTTTGTACAAATCAGTTAATTGTGTCTGCTTCAGTTTCCTCATCTGTAAAATGAATTGGGGAAAGAAATGGCAAACTATTCCAGTATCTTTGCCAAGAAAACCCAAATGAGGTCACTAAGAATCAGACAGGATTGAAACAATTTAATAACAACATGGAAACACTTAGAATTTAAAACCTGGACCTTTGAACCACTGAACCTGAGGATCACTAAACTAGAACCAGAGCTATTTGGTAATTAATAAGCAAAGAGAATAAGCCATTGTCTGATATATAGCTCAACATAAAGAAATCAAAATTTGGGAACTATATTGTTCTGAAATAGAGACCAAACCTTGTACCAGCATGAGTTTTATTGGGGAGGAGGGGTAGGGGAAGAGCTTAAACCTAAGGGAATTAGCTTGTTGGGCTGGCCCTGCTCTTTGTTCAAAAGAACTTGGTTCTGAGGTTAAGAACTTATTCCTCTGGACATTTGAGGCCTCAAAGCCAAGACTCCAAAGCACCAAAAAAGGAGAAGCTTTTTTCCCATTTTTTCCCCTAAAAGAGCTGCTTCCAACACATAGTAGTCCCCTAGCTGAAGACATCAATTGAATGAACAGCAGAGCAAGACTAAAGTCATTGGGGCATCACAAAAACATCAATGACCTTAATGCCCTTCAGTACTAGAGGCATTAATAGTACCCCTGCTCCCATGTACTTTGATCATACCTCCAAGTTCAAATTCTTCCTCTCCCTTCCCCTACCCTTTTTCACCTTCCCCAACTGAGTGGGGAAAGGGCTTAGAGGAGTGTAGGAAATAGAATAAACCTTTCAGATGAAGAACAAAGAAATGCTCAAGATCCAAGTAGAAATACTTTTACTGAAGAGAGAATAGAATCCGGCCTCAGACACTTAATACATCCTAGCTGTGTGACCCTGGGCAAGTCACTTAGCCCCAATTGCCTCAGCAAAAAAAAAAAAATAAGAAGAGAGAATAGAACTATCTGAAGAGAATACATAGAGTATTTTGAAAAACTCACATTTTGGAAGGAAAGGGACCCACATGTGCAAGAATGTTGTGGCAGCTCTTTTTGTAGTGGCTAGAAACTGGAAACTGAATGGATGCCCATTAATTGGAGAATGGCTGAATAAGTTATGGTATATGAATGTTATGGAATATTATTGTTCTGTGAGAAACGACCAGCAGGACGATTTCAGAGAGGCCTGGAGAGACTTGCATGAACTGATGCTGAGTGAAATGAGCAGAACCAGGAGATCATTATACACGGCAACAACAAGACTATATGATGATCAATCCTGATGGACATGGCTCTCTTCAACAATGAAATGTTTCAAACCACTTCCAATTGTTCACGGAAGAAAGCCATATACACCCAGAGAGAGGGATGTGAAATGTGGACCACAGCATAACATTTTTATGCTCTCTATTGATGTTTGCTTGCATTGTGTTTCCTTTCTCTATTTTTTTTCTTGTAGATAATGATTTTTCTTTCACAACAATGATAAGTGTGGAAATATGTATACATATATTTGATTTGCCAAGTATTTTAACATAATTAACATGTAGTGGATCTCCTGCCATCTAGGGAAGGGGTGGGGACTAGGGGGGAAAATTTGTAACAGAAAGCTTTGTAAGGGTAAATGTTGAAGAATTACCCATACATATGTTTTGCAAATAAGAAGTTTTAATAAAAAAAAAGAGGAGAGTAAGCTAAAAAAAAATAAATAAAAAAAATTAAAAAAAAAAGAAAAACTCACATTTTAAACAGACATATACAGGCATTCCTTCTATATCACAATTTTGTCCATCATGGTCTCAATATATTATGGGTTGGCATAAGAAATTAGAAATTAAATTGGAGGGGGAGTTTTGCAGAAGCTGCAAGAGACATGCTAAAGCCACCAGAAAATAGAGAAAAAGTTTAGAATCTTGGGAACTCATGAAATATGTGTATAATATTGCTTAATAGAGCTTATGATCCAATAATGCATAACCCACATTTTATAATAAGGTACTATAAACACCCCATTGAAGAAAAAATATTGAATTCTCCTCTGCACAAAGGAGGGGTCAAAACATTTTACAAACATTTTCCAGATCATGCCATGACACTAATTCTAACATTTAGAAGGGGTAACTGTTATTAGAGCAAGGATAAATAATTGAGGAGGAATATAAAAGAGGAATGTTAAAATTTTGTCTGGTGCATTGAAGCCCAGAATAAGTTGAGGCTGATTATTATTGGTAAGGATAAAAAAGAGAACCTGGGTTTAGGTTTGCCTTGTTGGGCACAAGACAAGAAATAAAAAAGGAATAGAAATAGTTTAGAGAGTAGATGGTATTAGATATTAGATAACAAGGAGAAGGCTGAATTACTCAACTCTTGTATTGTATCTGTTTTCTCTTCTAAGGAGAATAATCTGTGAACTGGAAAAGAGAGAACAAAAACGGTTAGTAGTGAGTGAAAGCCTAAAATAAATGATAAACAGCTAAGGCAGCATTTAACTGCTTTCAAGAAGTTCAAGTCAGCAGACCTGGACAAATAACTCCCTAGAGTACAGAAAGAAGGCATAGCAGATATGATTAGTGAGCTATGTTAGTAATAGTTGAGATATCTTGGAGAAAGGGAAAGATGCTGTAGCACTCTAAGAGGGCAAATGTTCTTATTTTTTAAAAGGAATAGAGTCTAAAAATTTGAGACCAGAGCATTTGACTTTCCCTTTCATTTTTGTAAAAATTCTGGACTAAGTTATTCAGGATGTAGTTTAAGAACTTAGAAAGATAAGCAGGGGGCAGCTAGATGGCACAGTGGATAGAGCACCAGCCCTGTAGTCAGGAAAACCTGAGTTCAAATCTGACCTTAGACACTTAACACTTCCTAGATGTGTGACCTGGGCAAGTCACTTAACCCCAATTGCCTCAACAAAAAAGAAAAAAAAAAGAAAGATAAGCAGCAATCATTTAATTTCAATTTTTAAAAACATTTTTATTTAAAATTTTGAAGTTTAAATTCTATCCCTTCTTCCATCCTTAAGACAGTAAATAATCTGTATAGGTTATACATGTGCAGTTATCAAAAACATTTCCATATTAGTCATTTTGTACAAGAAAATTCAAATAAAAAAAGAAAGAAAGTGAAAATAGCAAGTTTCAGACTATAGTCAATCAATATCAGTTCTTCTTTGGAAACAGTATGGTTTATAATTAAACCTTTGGGTTTGTTTTTCTACAAATAGCTTAATTATTCCCAGTTTTTCATCACACAATATTGCTGTTACTTGTGTTTTCCTGGTTCTGTTCACTTCACTATGCATTAGTTCATATAAATCTTTTCAGTTTTTTTCTGAAATCATTCTACTTCTCATTTTTATAGCAAAATAATATTCTATTATAAGCACATTCCACAGCTTGTTTAGCTCAATTGATGGACATCTTTTCAATTTCCAATTCTTAGATATCACAAAAAAAGTTAATAAATTTTTTTGTACAAATAGGTCCTTTTCCCCCTCTTTGAATGCCTTTGATTCCAAAGACCTAGCAGTGGGATTGAGGAATTGCACAGTTTTATAGTCCTTTGGACATAGTTCCAAATTGCTCTCCAGAATGGTTGGATCAGTTCATAACTCTACTAATAGTTAAACAAGTGTGCCAGTTTTCCCACATCCCTACATCCATCATTTTCCTTTTTTTTTTCCATATTAGCCAAACATGAGATATAAGGTGGTACTCTAAATTGTTTTAATTTGCATTTATCTGATAGTGATTTATAGCATTTTATATGCTCTATAAATAATAATAAATAATATAAATAAATAAAAGAGCTTTAATTTCTTTGTCTGAAAATTGTCCACATTCTTTGATCATTTATTAATTGGGGGAATGGCTTGTATTCATATAAATTTAAATCAGTTCTCTATATATTTGAGAAATAAGGTCTTTATCAGAGATACTTGTTGCAAATTTCCCTCCCCCAGTTTTCTGTTTTCCTTATAATTTTGGTTATATTGTTTTGATTTGTGTAAAACTCTTTAAAGTTTATATAATCAACATTGATTCTATTTTACATTTTGTAATATTCTATAGCTTGTGAGAAGACTTCTTTGAATGGCAAAGAAGATTTTATATTTGGCCCTAGAGGTGATAAAGAACCACTGGAGTTTATTGAATAATGGGATGACATGATCACTATATTTCCTTCTAAGAACATGGCACAATGCAAAAAAAATACATGTGTAAATTTCCATGTTAGTTTCATAGAACCCCAATCCAATTCTGTAAGGCCAGAAAAGCCCTCAGAAGCCACTCCTATAACATCCTCAACGTACCTCTACTTAAAGATTGCCTATGAAGAGGAACCCACTGCCTCCTGAATCAGTCTGTTCTACTTTTGAATAGTTCAAATTATTTGGATGGATCTTTTTTCCATTTTACATTGGACTTAAATTTGTCTATCTGCCCATTGTTTTAATCCATCAAGATTTTCTGGGATCCAGGCTCTTTTATCCAATATAATAATTATTTCTTCAAACTTTAGGTCATTTGCAAATTTGATAAACATGACATATATGCCTTCATCGTCATCATCATTTCCAGCATTTTTATAACATTGTTAGGTTTACAAAGCATTTTACATATTATTTTGTTTGGTTCTCACAATAGGAGAGATGGGTCCTATCAATATCTCCATTTTACAGATGAGGAAATTGGAGCTGAGAAGTTAGTGATTTATTTAGAGACATAAAGCTAGTAAC
The DNA here is from genome assembly GCA_023553655.1 of Myrmecobius fasciatus. Classification (NCBI taxonomy): domain Eukaryota; kingdom Metazoa; phylum Chordata; class Mammalia; order Dasyuromorphia; family Myrmecobiidae; genus Myrmecobius; species Myrmecobius fasciatus. The sequence continues at coordinate 98,881 of JAJPUD010003153.1, read as the reverse complement.
TATCTGAACTCATTTTCTTGATTACAATTATAGTACTCTGTCTACTATTATACCACCTAACTACATGTAAGTCATTGATATAAACTCTGGGCCATAAAAGAACAGAAATTCAAGATGCTTTACTATAGACTTCCCTCTGAGTTGGCATTAATAATCAATAATTACTTTTCTGCTTCAGTCACTTAGCCAGTTTCACATATACCTGACTATATGATTAAAAAGAGTTTCACAAATATTTTGGTCTCAGGACACCATTACATTTTTTATAAATTATTAAGGATCCCCAAAGATCTTTTGTTTCTGTTGTTTATACCTATTAATATTTATTGTTTTTGAAATTAAAACTGACCAGGTTTAAACTGTTTATTAATTATCTAAAAATAATCATAAACCATTTACAAACTAACAACACATTTCATAAAAACCCCACATTTTCCATAACAAAAAATATTAGTGAGAAAAATGACATTATTTTATGTATTTTTGCAAATCTTTTTAATTTCTGCCTTCATGGAAAAAAACTGGGTTCTCCTATTTGCTTTTGTATTCAGTCTATTATGATATGTGATTTTGGCTGAAGTGCATGAAGTAAATCTGGACTCACATAGATATGTAGTTGGAAAAGAGAAGAGTATTCAAATAAGCAAATCCCATATTAGTATTATTATTAGGAAAATAATTTTGACCCTTGGATCCCTGAAAGAGCCTTACAGACCCTTAGAGGTCCTCCAACCACAGCTTAAGAACTACTGATCCAGCCCATATCTCTCCATCTCATCTATAGAATGCTTTTGTCAGATGTTTTGCTGAAATCTAAATAGATCTGTACCTAGCAGCAGACTCATAATCTAGCTCTCTAGCTGCCCTGACCAAAAAGGTAATGAGATTTGTATGACCTGACCTATTCTTAATGAAGCCAGGCTGGCTTTAAGTGATTGCTGCAGTAAATGGCACCTACACAAAAATTGGCCACATATTAGGACATAAAAAACCTTACAACCAAATGCAGAAAAGCAGAAATAGTAAATAAATCCTTTTTAGATGATAATATAATAAAAATTACATTCAGTAATGGACAATGGAAAAATAAATGAAAAATTAATTGGAAATTAAATAATCTAATCCTAAAAAACAAGTGGGCCAAAGACAAAACATAGAAACAATTGATAATTTTATTAAAGGAAATGACAAAAATGAGACAACATACCAAAATTTATGGGATGCAGCCAAAATGATACTTAGGGGAAATTTTATATCTCTAATTGATTGCAACAATAAAATAGAGAAAAAGCAGATCAATGAATGCAGTATGCAGCTAAAAGAACTAGAATAAGAACAAATTAAAAATCCCTAATTAAAAAACAAATTGGAAATCCTGATGTTCAAAGAAGAGATTAATAAAATTGAAAGAAAACAATTAAATTAATAAATAAAAGTAGAAGCTGTTTTATGATAAAACCAATAAAATAGATAAACTATTGGTCAGTTTGATTTAAAAAAGGAAAAAAGAAAACCAAATTAATAATTTCAAAAATGAAAGGGCTGAATTCACCACCAATAAAGAAAAAATTAAGACAATTGTTTGAAGCTATTTTGTGCAATTATTTGCCAATCTAATTGAAGTGGATAAATATGTACAAAAATACAAATTATCAAGACTAATAGAAGAAAAAATACTTAACCCAATCTTAGAAAAAAAATTGAACAAATCATCAATAAATTTCTAAGAAAAAAAATTGCCACAACCAGATGGATTCACAAGTAAATTCTACCAAACTTTTTTTCCCCTAAGGCAATTGGGGTTAAGTGACTTGCCCAGGGTCACACAGCTAAGCTTAAGTGTCTGAGGTCGCATTTGAATTCAGGTCCTCCTGACTTCAGGGCCAGCACTCTATCCACTTCTATTAAACCTTTAAAGAACATTTAACCTAATACTACATAAACTATTTGGGAAAGAAAGGTGAAGCAGGAGCCCTACCAAATTCCTTTTATAATACAAATATGGTGCTGATTCTCAAATTGGGAAGAACTAAAACAGAGAAAGAAAACTATAGACCAATTTCCTTAAAGAATACTGATGCAAAAATTTTAAATAAAACATTAACAAAGAGATTAAAGTAATATCAACAAGATCATATAGAATGACCAAGTGGGATTTATACCCGGATTGCAAAACTGTTTCAATATTAGGAAAACTATCAGCAAAATTGACCAGGTCAATAACAGTACTAACAGAAATCACATGATTATCTCAATAGATGTGGAAAAAGCCTTTGAGAAAATATAGCCCCCATTCCTATTAAAAACACTAAAGAACATATGAATAAGTAGAGCTTACCTTAAAATGATAAATGTTTATCTAAAACCATCAGCAAGCATTGTCTGTAATGGGGATAAGCTAGAAGTCTTCCCAATACAATCAGAGATGAAACAAGGATGCTCTTTAGCACTTCTATTATTTAATAGTGTGTTAGACATGTTAGCTATAATAAGAGAAGAAAAAGAAATTAGAATAGGCAACAAGTAAATAAAACTGCAGAGACAAACCTAGAAACTATATGAACACAATTATAAAATACTTTTCATACAAATAAAGTCAGTTCTAAACAACTGGAAAATATTAATTACTCACAGGTAGGTTGACTCAATATACAACAATGACAATTCTACTTAAATTAATCTATTTATTTAGTGCTATACCCTATCAAACTATCAAAAATTATTTTATAGAACTAGAAAATAATAAAATTCATCTGGAAGAACAAAAGTTCAAGTATATCAAGGGATTCAATGGAAAAAAATTGTGAAAGAAGGTGGTCTAGATCTGATATTACCTATGTAACATATATAATTTTGATTATATAAAATTTAACAAAATTGCGCAAACAAAATCAAATGCAATCAAGATTAGCAGGAAAGCAGAAAACTGCAGGGGGATATATATATATATATCTGATATATATTTATCAAATATATACAAAACTATCTGAGTCAAACTTTTAGGAATATAAGCCATTCCTCAAATGATAAATGGCAAAGGCTATGATTGGGCAGTTTTCAGACAGATATCAAAGCTATCTCAGTCATAAGGAAAAATACTCTAAATTGCTACTGATCAGAGAAATACAATCAAAACAATTCTGAGGTATCACCTCCCATCTATCATATTTGCTAATAAAAGAAAAATGTTGGATTTTGAAGGGGAAGTGGGAAAACTGGCACACTAATGCATTGTTGCTAGAGTGATCCCCTTTCCCAATTCATTAATTTCAGGAAGGAACTTTATCCTTTTCATATTCTACTATAGAATATAAACTCTTTGAGTGCAGGGACCATCTTTCTTTTTGATTGTACATCCAGTTTTGCTATAATGCTTGTTTTGTAAAGATGAATTCATTCCTATACGATTGTTGTATTAGGGAAGAAAAAGTCTAACTTTAATTTCTCATATACTCATACTTGATGTTGTCTGAGAGATACAGTTTTCAGCTGAACTCATATAAGCATCCATCTCAAATGCCTATCAGCTATCTTATTCAGATCATTGTTTATTATCCTGCAAGATTGGGTAATAGCACTTGGCAATAATTCACAAGTTTTAAGTCTTTCCACTCTTACTTCCATAGGCAAATTTAAGACCTTTTTTCAAGGTAAAAGTGGCATTTAAAAAAATTATATATCTTCTGGTGTAATAGGAAAAGGGAGGGGGGAAGGGGAGCCCCCTCAGGGAAGAAGGCTTGCCTGCCCTGCACTCATTCATTTCATTCCCCAACCCTCTACCATCCTCCCTGTTCCACTTACTAGAATTGCTCCCCATCAAAGCTACTCTCTCAATTACTGCCATCAACTTTACCTGCCTGTGGCCCCATTGAAAAGTGGAGGCTGAGCAGTTGTTTGAGGCCACTGATGTAGCCAGTATTTATTGTAGTAGTTAAATATTTCTTAACCATTTCAACATATATAAAACTATGCTACCATTTTATTAGGTTCCTATCTCTTTTTTATTTGTCATTGTTGAAGTTTTTTTCTGAGTATTGTACTTGTAACTCCATTTCCCCCATAATTCCTGTGGGATTCTCTGGGTGCAATTTTGAATAATATGATGGTTTTTAGAAATGTATGTTTCATTACATCTGTATAGTGACAGACAAGGGTTCAGAATCCCTGGACCATAAAATATGAAACAGAGGGTTGAATCTTCTAACTGTTGAGCAATAAGTCCACACAGAATATATGTGTTTGCAGAAGATCAGTTGAGGGAGGCGGTCATTCAGTCAAGAACTTATTAAACACAAGCATATACTAAACTGTGAGAAGAAAGGCAAAAACTTGTTTCCTACTCAAGAAACTCACATTCCAACTAGAGAAACAATATTAAAATACAATTATATCTTTTCTTATTTCTATTTTTGTATGATTTGGATAAATGGGCTATTCAATAAATGTATTCATTGTGGAATCAGGATTTGGTGGCAAAAAGTCAAGCTTTGGCTATAGGGCTTGGACCCTCCACCTTCCCTTACCCCTCAAATGACAAAACCATCAGAAATTAGATCTTGATTGTATCCCTTAGATGAACAACATTTAAAGAAGCTGATAGATAGCCCAGGTCCCTTTATCTGAGGAAAGCACAGTGCCCCTACTCTCCTGCTTCACCTCCTGACAGAATGAAAATCTCCTTTGGATAAGGGTGCTCAGGAAGAGATTGGAGATGTTTATTCTGTCTCCCTTTGAGACATACATACACAAATGGGCCTCTCTACATGTGGGACCTAACCTCTCTACCTTTGGAATATTTCCCTTTACTTGGATTTTTTTTTTGCCCCACATGTGGGGCTTATCTTTCCCCCTCTCCCCATGTATATATAGATAGGTAGATAGACAGACAGACAGATACGTAGATAGAGAGAGGCAGATATATAGACAGATATGTAGAGAGAGAGAGAGACAGATATAATAGACAGAGATAGACAGATATATAGACAGATACGTAGAGAGAGAGATATAGACAGATATATAGACAGATACATAGAGATAGACATACATAGATGGACAGATATATAGATAGATATATAGATAGATACATAGATAGATATGTAGATAGTTACATAGACAGATATATAGACAGATACATAGAGAGGTAGATAGAGAGACAGACACAGAGATAGACACATAGAGAGATAGATACATAGAGAGAGATAGACAGATACATAGAGAGATATAGACAGAGAGATATAGACAGATAGAGATAGAGAAATAAACAGAAATATATAGACAAATGCATAGATGAATAGGAATAGATGCACAGACAGATGCACAGACAGATGCATAGATACATAGAGATAGATGTATAGATACATAGAGAGATAGATATATAAACAGATACATAGATACATAGGTATATAGACAGAAACATAGGCACATAGAGAAATAGATATAGACAGATACATAGAAGGATAGATATATAGATAGATAGATACATAGAGAGATAGATACTTATGTATCTATAGAGAGTATAGATACTCTGTATCTATAGATACAGAGTATAAGTGGAAAGTAATTTCAGAGGGAAGGTTTTAGCAGTAGGGAGGGAAGAAAGAAGAAAAAGGGTTATCCAAGAAGGTGAACATTGAGTTAAATCTTGAAGGAAGCTAGGGAAGTCAGGAAGACATGAAAAGAAGCATTCCAGGCATTAGGTGCCTACAAGATTGTTGTGGGCTTGGAGATTGGAAGAAAGGATGGGGAGGGATAGTATAATTCTGGAAAAGATAGATTAAGGAAGCTGGAAATTAGGAGGCAGGCTGAATAGGACAGGAAGAATACTGAGCTGTCAGAATTTCATTAATGAAGAGGTTTGTAACATCTTCCCTGAAACCAAGGAGAAAACAAAATAAAATGTAAAAACTCTCAGTTTGAGACACCAATTCCAGCAGGTTAAGGAGGAAACATGATCTGAACTGGACGAGTTCAAAGAATAGGACTCAGGACGCTCTCCCTGCTCCCCACCTCAAGCAAAAGCATTCTCAAATACCACTCTGCTTGTCTTCCTGTTAGTCAATTTAGCCAAAGTACTAGTGGCCTATAAACAGCTGCAGGCAATGACTTTGCCTACGAATCTTGCCTCTGGGCTTCTCTGCAAAGGACACTAGATTCCTCCTGGAGCTGTATTTATATTCCAGGCAGGAATGAAATTTATGCTAAGGAAAATAAAGATTCTATGTATTTGTACATGTCTGGCTATGTGTGTACCTATAAATAAAATTTATATTCACCTTTGCTGGGACAGGGGGTCCAATCCCACCAATGTGTCAGTCGGCCTGCCATTAGCGCGGAGGTTATTAACAACAAACTGCAGACCCCTTTGAAATATAATCCTTCTCAGTCAAAGGCCTTTAGAGCAGGGTGCTATCTCTTTACTGTGGAATTATGGCATTCATATTAGCATTCCTGCTAAGAAATTCATATGCAGGAAATGTGCTGCTACCGAAATCTTTCAGGGAAATGAGATTGCAGGAGAACAAAATAGCAAAGTGGCCTGCGCCTGTGGAAGGCGGAGATCCTTCTTTGTTACTCATTTGCCCCGTAATTAATTTCTTCTCCAGCACAATTTGAAGAAAAAGATTGTGTTCATTAATTTACTGTCCACCTGTTCCTGAGGATTATTTTGATGGCTTTCTAACAGAATTCCTTTCCTGCAGGGAGATTTAATATCCCAAGCTCTGGTTTCTGGGCGCATTGAACCATGTCACATCGAGTAATTTTCACCAAACAAAAACAAGTGGGCTCAGAGGTGACTTTCACAACAAGGTCCTTGGTGACTAGCTCCTTTCTCCTGGAGATCACATAGTTTATTTATTGTATATCCATCCTGGAAGTTTTCACTCTCTCCAGTCGCCTTCAGTGAGTTTAAGAAGATAATTCTTGGTCTTCAGTTCTATGGATTCCAATTCATTGAGATTCAGATATTCCATATTTTGAGCTCCTTTCCTCTTCCTTTTGTAAATGTTGTCTCCATTTGTAGGATTTCTTTAAATACAGGCCCAAATTAAGCACAAGTCAAATGCACAAATACCTTCTGTGGTTAATCTAATTATCTGTAGCAAATGTTGAGAGCTCCAAACCACTAAGTGAAAATTTCACCCAGCTCCTTGCTTTCACCTGTTCCTTATTTTTTATTTAGATGCAGAGAATTATAGGCTGTTGACATTCAGAAAATTATATTTCACCCTTATTTAGTTGCACCACAAAGCAACTCCAGTGAAATGTAGAGACTTTATTAGATTTAAGAAGGGAAAGGGAATTCAACTTGGAAAAAAAATAAAAATATTAGTGTTTTCTTCTGTATCCAAGAATGGATGAACACTGGTGGTATTTTCTGATATCTAAGAGAATCTTTACCCGACTGAACTTTTTACGGCCTCTCTTAGTCTAGAATCACAGAGCTATTTGAACAAATCTCCATTTCACAATTTCTTCTTGTGGAAAGTGAATATGAGCTGTCCCACTACCTTGTTTCACCCATTTTTTTCTTTCTTTCTTTTTGGCAAGGCAATTGAGGTAACTGACATGCTATTAAGCATAAAGTACCTAAGATCAGATTTGAATTTAGGTCTTCCTGATTTTAGGATCAGTATTCTATGTACTATGCCACCTAGATGTCCCTATCCAGTACTATCAGAAACCATTTTTGCATATCTAAAAAGTAAACTCACATTTAATTTAAAAAAATTTATTTTAACATCTATTATGAAATATTCCTATTCAAAAGAAAAATAAACAAAAGCATACGAAAAGAAGAATGAAAATGAAAATTTTTAAAAAACCTCCAGGAGATTATTATATGTGTGTATGAATGCCTTTTAAGAGATTGTTAAACCACTCTCAAAAAGATGTAGATTTTTACACAACAGGGGGATTAATCAACTCAATCAACTTGATGAGAGTATAGGGTATGGATCTTTGTCAGAAGCGCATGTTCCATAAAGGTGTAACTGAGGATGAAATAAGGAGTTCCTTTGATTGGTACCCAGTAAATGAACATCACTGTTTGTCTTTTATGCTAAAAGAGGAACAATTGGAGTCAGTCTGCAGAATGTCTGGCTGTGACTGATCAGACCAATATGAGCTCAGAAGGCTCTCCCTCTATTTGGGCTCAAATAGTCCATATGATCATTTGGAAGGGAAATGGCCCTAAATTTGTGCATCTCACTTTTTTTTTTTTGAGCTACTGCAGTTCTGTTTTGCTCAAAGAGCATACACTTATTCTTTCCACATTGCAGAGGTTAGGGGCATGGTGCCTCCATGAACTAGAAACTCTACATAAAATTTTTTGTCCCTCCCTTCCTACCAGAGAAGGAGTTGAATTGTTGTAGCATTAAAAGATAAAATATGTTGATATTATGCAATATTACACACACACACATATATATATATATGTATGTGTGTGTATATATATATATATATGCATATATATATATATACTGAGGCAATTGGGGTTAAGTGACTTTCCCAGGGTCACACAGTTAGGAAGTATTATGTGTCTGAGACCAGATTTGAATTCAGGTCCTCCTAACTTCAAGGCTGGTGCTCTATCCACTGCATCACCTAGCTGCCCCTTATACATATATTTTATGCATTTCTGAGTTTCTAAGCTTTTTCTGTGTTGTCTGCTGGCCTTCATGTATTGTCTACAGCTTCTGCAAAACTCCCCAAAAATTCCCATTTAATTTCTTATGCTGAACTACACTATGTCAAAACTGTGATGGGGAAAGTTGTGATTCAGAAGGGATAACTGTAGTACCTTCTTCAACATGAATACTCCATTCTGGGTGATCTTGTGCCAATGTCTCCCATATCTTACAACTGATACCAAAGTTCTTCAGAGAGATTTTGAGAATGACCTTTTATAATTTCTTTTGACCACCCTGTGAGCCTGCCTTGTGTGAATTCCAAATAAAATTGTCTTGTTAGGTAAACATATATTTGACATTTGAACAATGTGGCCAGCCCATTGGAGCCGTGTTCTCTGCAATAGAGTTTGAATGGGTGGCAGTTCAATTTGAGAAAGGACCCTCAGTGTTTGGTTCCTTATTTTGCCAGATGACCTTTAGAATTCTCCTAAGATAATTCAAATAGAAGCAGTTTGGTTTTCTAGTATGGTATTTCCTGGCTCTGGTAGATTGACCTGCAACAATGATGTCAGAACAAAGTTTCTGTAAAACTTCAGTTTGGTAGGTAGTCTCAACAATAACCACCTCATATAAGATAGCTAGCTGGCACAATGACTAGATTAATGGACCTGGAGTCAGGAAGTCTTGAGTTCAAACCCACCCTCAGTTACTCACTAGCTGTGTGACCCAAGGCAAGACACTTAATCCTGCCTGTGTCACATTCCTCACTTGTAAAATGAGCTAGAGAAGGAAATGGCAAATTGCTCTAGCATTTTTGCCAAGAAAATTCCAACTGGGCTCACGAAGAGCTGGGCGTTACTGAAATGACTCTCCCTGGCAATAAATGGTTGATTGGGGTCCAAAAAGATGGACTCTTGTGAGAGGAATTATATCCTTCATGATCTATAAAAAGGAATTGTGAAATGACTCTCCCCTATATACTTTGCCCCTTTGGACCAAAGCCATATTAAGTAGAGCAAAAAATCATGACTTTCCCAACAATGATATTGTGAGTCACAGAAATGTACAAAATTATAACAAAGTTCATAAGGCTAAAGAACTGAATATGTAGGATTTCTATACTCATGCATAGACTCTTATGAGTCATTTGCATCCTATACATTTGTAAAAGCTGTCCCAAGTATATTGTATATTTGCACAAGAATTGGGAATCCCATTATACTTTTTTTTGAAAATTAGACAAAACTATACCTTGATTTAGATCTCCCCAGAATCTTCTTTTGGGGTGAAATGGTGAGCCAAAGGGAAAAAAAGAGCTCTTATGGATCCTGCCTCTAGACCTGTACCCAGATCTGTATAAACCCCAAGTCCTTTGGAAGACCTCTAGGCTATGAATAACCATAGCATAGTAGAATCACAACCTTGTTTTGTGACTCTTTGGGTAGACATTATTTGGTTTTTATATAACAGATATTTGTTGCCATCCATATTATCCTTAACCACATCACTGGAGTCAATGTGTATATTATCTTTTGGTTCAGCTTTCTATATTTCTGCATTATAAGCTTTAATTATTTGCATTCTACAATTTGTTTTTTAACTTGTTTTTTATCACAGATAATTTATATACTTCTCACATAGAAGGGAGAAGCTTCTGTGTCCTTCCTCCTCAATTCTGATGCACATGGGATAACACAAATGACAGGGTCACAGATTCAGAGCATCATCAGACCTGAGAGGCCATATAATTCAACTATTTCATTTTCCAGTTGAGGAAACTGATTCCTTAGGAGATGAAATAACTTGGCCAGGGCTAAATAGGCAGTAACAGAGATGGGATTTGGATTTCAATACTCAGACTCCAAATCCTGCACCTTTTCCTCCATCAAGTCCGATTAAATCAGACTCCTCTTCTCAGGGGCATATGCCAACAAAGAGTTAAAATGGTCGATGAGTGTCTGTCAATGTAGCCCATGATTCCAAAAGAAGTCTATCAACCCTTCATGACACTGCCTTATTTGACTTCTGTTGATGACTGGCATGTTCAAAGATATTTGAGATCTGATTAGATTGAAGCATCCATCTCCCTTGCTATCTCTTCCTAAGATCTCATAGCTCCTAATATCTGTAGACCAGGTACATATTTAGAAAGTGCCCAGTTCATTATCTGAATAAATTCAACATTCTAGCAAACAGCCAAGTTTATTTCTTCAAACTAGAACACAATAGGGACCCAGTGATGCTGTCAGTCAACAAACATCTATTAAACACTTACGCATGCTAAGAATTGTAAGCTAAGTCATGATTATGCAAAGAAAGAAAAAAACATGGTCACTGTTCTCAAGGAACTCACATTCTAATGGGAGGGAATGACAACATGAAGGTGTGTGTGTATATGTGTGTAAAATGATAGCTAATATTAGAGGTAAGACACTGGCAATGAGGGACAAGAGGATATGGAGGGACCAGGAAAGGATTCCACCAGAATGTGGGCAATGAACTGAGTCTTGAAAGAGACCAGTAAAGCCAGGAGATAAAATAATAATGAGAGAGAACATTCTAAGCATGAAGAATAGGCAGCGAAAAGGTAGGGACTCAGGAGATGGAGTGTTATGTTCAAGAAATAGCAAGTGCAGATAGATAACTGAGTATGTGGAGGAGAGTAAAGTATAACAAGATTGGGAAGTCAGATGGATACAGGATGAAGGACTTTAAATGCCAAAGAGAATATCTCTTTGCAAATCTGGGAATCAATTGCAGAAAGATTATAATTAAACCCATGAGATCTAATGAGGTCACCAAGAGAGACAGAGAAAAGAGGGTCCAGGACACAGACCCTTCAGAGATATCCACAGTTCAAAGATAAGAGGTGGATGAAGATCCAGCCAAGAAGACTCAGAAGAAGTCATAGACCAGTGGCAGGAGAACTGGGCAAAAGCCGTGTAACAAAAACCTAAAGAAGATATAATATCCAGAAAGGGAGGGTGATCAGCAGTGTTTATAACATGCAGAGAAGTAAAAGAGATGAAGATTGAGAAAAGAACATTAAGTTTGGCAACTAAGAGATCATTAATATCTCTAGAAACAAATTCCAGATGAATGTTAAGATTGCAAGCCAAATTGCAGAAGATTTAGAAGAGAAGGAGGCACAAAAGGAGACAGTTTTCTCAAGGAGTTAAGATAAGAAGAAGAAGAAAGATATAGAAGATTGTAGCCAGCATCATTGTTTAGATCAAATAAAGTTGTTTTAAGGATAGAGATGTCACGGACCTGTTTATATATATATATATATTTATACACACACACACACACACACACACATACACAAAGGGAAGAAAGGGAAGAAAGGGGAGGTCATGCACCTGTTTATAAGCATCGGGGAAGGAAGTAGCAAATAGGGATAGATTTAGTTGAAGGTTAGAGAGAATGGGAGTGATAAAGGGGAAGCAATCTGCTAAAGAAGAAGGGAGGGATGAGATCAAAGGTGCATATTGAAAGGTTTGCCTTGGCAAAGAGAAGAGTTACCTCCTCATGTGAGGCAGGTGTGAAGGAGGAGTAAGCAGGGAAAAGTATCTGAGTAATATGAAGTAAGGAAGAAGGGAGAAGAAAGAATTCTTGGCAAATGGTTTTTTAATGAAATATGAGACAAGATCCTCAAGTAACAGGGGGAGGGGTTGCTTAAGGAAAGATGAGAATAAATGGAACAGCTGCTGCAGTGAATGAGAAAGTGAATCAATTAGAGAGGAGTAAAAGAAGTGCCTTGCTGTAGTGTGGGCCCAGCTGATATTCTAAAACACATATTTGTTATAGATCTAGTCAGAATGGTTTCTTGATTTCCTCCTGCTCTGTTCAGCAGCATGTGAATAAGATCAAAGGAGGGAGATGGTGGGCATTTGGTAAGACATTCAGACATAGAATAAGAGGGCAAAGGATTCAAGAGTAGAGAATAACATAGGGTTGAAGTGACTCAACCAAGGGTCAAGATAGTGAAGGTAGGGTAATGTAGTCAGTGCAGGAGTAATGGATTGACAAAGAATTGTGGGGTGGAAGTACTGGAAGTCATGATGAAGATGAAGAACAATAATAAGGGGGATAAGATGGAGGGTGGTATGGGTGATAAGAAATTCCAAGATGAAATTATAGGATTTTAGCTGGGACTAAAGGAAATCAGGAAAACCAATAATCAGAGTTGAGGAGTACATGGAAGGAAGGAAGATGTAAGAAGACCACCAATCCCCAAACAGTTGTGAAACAACTAAGGCAAAAGGTAAAACCTTCTGGAGACTGGTTTCCTGGAAAACTTTTATGGTAATTCAGTCAAGCAGAAATGGTTCTGGTTGCTTATTATTAGAATAGCCTCAGAATTCTGTAAGATTTCAACAGTCTCAGTACTCTTTCCATCACTACTCTCTTCTTTCTGATTAGATGGTGGGAGCCATGAACTCCAAATCTCTCTTTAAGAAGAGACCCCAGCTCAGTACTTCTCATTTCTCCTTTGGATAGGCTACTTTGGGACTTCTCTGACTTCTTCATGGTAACTTTCTCTTCTTAAATACTTTTCAATTTCCTTTTTGTGTCTTATCTTAACCTATAAACTAATTAAGGGCAGAGGCTGACTTTATTGTATACAATGTGTTTAGCAACCACATAGTATGTGCTTAATAGATGTTTATTAACTATTATTGAAAAATCAAAGATTATGATCAGATAAAAGGATTTTGAAGTTCATGATCATTTCTGTGTTCATGGACACTAGTGAATCATGTCAAGATCTGAGATGGTATGATCATCTCTGCATGTTGCTGAGATAGAGTGAAGGGAGTAGATCATAGGAACTGTGGAGCTTGAGAAACTGGAAGTTAAGGTATTTTAAAAAGCATCAGTATGTGTGCTGAAGTTCCCTAGTATGAGAGCAGAAGTAGGGGTGGAGAGGACTAAGAGTCATGTCCTAAACTCATGGATAAAGGAAAGAGAGTTCTAGTGATTAATATACAACAGCTAACAGAATCTGGATGGAGTAATAAATTTGAATACTGGGGGCTTCAAAGGAAGATTGGTTGCTGAGAAATGGTGGTAGAGAAAAAGTCTAGAAGTGACAATGGGAGCAAACAGTATTTTACCTTCACCTTATGGTGACCAGTGAGTTAGGAGAGATTAGAGAAAGTGCATCTAGTACTGCTAAGGGTGGTCAGTATTATCAGGAAGGAGACAATTTTCAGAGAATGCCCCAACATCAAAGGAGTAAGAAAGAAAAGTTTAAGATGAAAGCAGATTTGTTAATTATAGAGCAGGCATTCAAAATAGCACAGTGAAAGAAATAGATGAAACTGGAGGGGGACATTGGATGGGTTATAGTTTCAGAGAAAAGGGGTAGAGGAGTGAACAGCTGGGAATGGAAAATAGAATTTGTACATTGACAACCAAGGGTCTTGAATCACTTAGATGAGGAGAATACAAGTAAGTGGATGCTAATCCGGGCATTGGGGGTTGGAGGGAGGTCTGTTGAGGAGGTAGGCAATTAGACTTCTCAGGATCTTCTTTCAATATCCAATATCATGGCAAGTAGTAAATTATACCTTGTGAAGCCCAGGATCTCACCTCATATGTCTTTTTTGTCTGTATGCCCATAAATTAGGATGTATATTAGCAATAAATCCTCTGTTTAGATCAACTTGTCTGTATTCCTTTAAATATTGCATCTGGTTAAAATAACCATAACCTTGGACAACGGAGAGAGAGCTTCATGTGGAGCAGCTGAAGCCTTTTTTTTCATGCTTGTGGGTGCATAAATGCACACACACAAGCCCATATGTGCATGTGTGTTTTGAGATGAATTAAAACAGTTACACCTAGCATCCCTGCTTGTAGGAAGCTTTGAACTGAGTGCATTTCAAAGAATATAAGAGTTTCCATTCCTGGGGGGGCAGGAAATCCCTAAGGAAGTATAGCTGGGAGTGGACTTGCAGAAGTAATAAGGAGTATGTGTGTTTCTGTGGGGATGAAGGGAAGACAAGGGATGCATGAGCACATACTTTCTCCATTCCTGTGACAGGAAAGCACATGTTAATTTATGCCAGCACATGCTCAATTCATACCCACTTACTTTCAATACTGGATATCCAAGAGCAAGCATTTAACACTTAATTCTGTGCTGGCAAATGTTATTCTCTAATTTATTTCTTGAGGATTATTGTCAATCAGACTATATAAGCCTTTTGAAAGCAGAGATCCTGATGTATTATTTATATTGCCTAGCATAAAAAAGCAACTACATGGCATAATGGGTATGATTGGGTCAAGAAGATCTGAAATTTGAACTGAGACATTTGTAAACTGTGTGACCCTAAGCAAGTCACTTAACCTCTTATCCTCAGTTTCCTCATCTGTCAAAAAAAAAGAATAATGTCTACTTAGCAAGTTGTTTTAGGAATCAAATGATATAATGCATGTCAAGTGATTTACACTCTCTTTAAAGCATTATTTAAACATTAGCTATTATTCAACACCGTTTTAATGGAAAGACTGCTTAGTTGGGAGTTAAGAGAATTATATTCTACTCCTAATTGGCTCTGTGATCTTTGAGTTTAAGAAAATCACTTGACCTCTCTGTTTCTCAGTTCCCTCATCTGTAAAATGAATAAATTGGACCAAATTATTTCTAGAGTCCTGGCCAGTACTTCATTTCTAAGATTCCACAAAATAATTTCAGTCATAAAGCAGAAAGGATAAATAAGTAATAGGCAAGAAAGTGAATTTGAAATAATTTTAATATCCCCAAAGATTTTTATCACTAACTAAATCTCTTCTTTATCACTATGGTAGAATAAATCCTGAGAAGCAATTTGTTATAATAGAAGAACTCCTAATAGTGAGCACTGAGACATACAAGAAAGGTTTCCAGCTGCTGAAACTCTGCTATCCCAAGAAACCAGAGTAGACAGCTGTGAGTGGGGGCAGGGGAAGACCCACACCGATTTAGTATTTTAATTTAACTTATTCATGAAATTGCTCTGCAGAGCCCTTGCTCATTACTTGCTCTAGCTACATCTGTCTTGAGACGAAAACCCTGAGAATACTGATAAATGGGATAGGTTTCTGAATGAGCACAAAGGGAAAGGAAGCAGAGTACATATTGTCACAGGCAATCTATCAACAAATATTTATTAACAACCTACTATGTGTAAAGCTGTGTGTGAAAATACAAAGTGGTATGTTCCACAATCTAGTCTGAAGAGTAGCAACAGTCTATGATTGTCTATGGTATCATTTTTTCCAAATATTCTTACTTTTAAAAACTCTATAAATTAAAAAAAAATCTTTCTTTCTCTTTTTTACATTCTCCTACTTAGACTTCCCTCTTCTCCTGATTTTTTTAAAGCCATGATGCAGAGGCTTCAAAGGAAAGAACAATGTAGTAGGGAACCGGAATATTTTATGTATCCACAGGGATTCTTTTAAATACCAACATTCACTCCTTGATGTTATATGACTGTGAACCATGGAACAACACAATTATCTGAAAAAGCAAAATTTCAGGTTACCTAAGGGGCAATGGAGTCACAGCTTTAGGCCATGACTTTAAAAGAAAGCCATAATATTTGGTTTTAGACTTGTTGAATTTGAGGTGATAATAGGATATCCATGTGGAAATACCCAACTACTAGAGACATGACACTAGAATTGTTTTTTCAACCATTTTCCAGAAAATCACATTTGGGGTTTTCTTGGCAGAGATACCTGCCAGTTTCTTTTCGAATTCATTTTAGAGATGAGGAAACTGAAGCAAACAGGGTTAAGTGACTTGCCCAGGGTCACACAGCTAGTTAGTGTCTTAGGTCACATTCAAACTCTTAAAAATGAGCCTTCCTGACTCCAAGACCAACATTCCATCCTCTAAACCATCTATCTGCCCATGGTGATATATATTTGATAGTCATCATCATAGCTCTGATCATGGATATCACTGAAAATGAATGATTTCAGGGAAAGTATTGTTTATATTTCATCCAGTTGATAGACTTTTTTCTGTAAAATGAGGATAAATAATACCTACCTCTTAAAGTTTCTATGAGGAAAGAATGAGGTATTTATAAAGAGCTTTGCAAACCTAATAGCTCTATATAAACTAGCTAGTATTGTAATTAAAAAAATAGGGACATTGGATGTCTACTAGGTAATTGTTGACCTTAGAAAGAATAGTTTAAGAGAATAAGAATAAGAGAATAAGAATAAGACTAGCCAGTTTCATGTTCCTGAACAAAATTAATAGAAATCAAGGAACAGCTGAACATTAGCTTTTACATATTTTGTTGCCAGAAGGTTTTTGATGAAAAGTGGACAACTGAAATTTTGAGAATAAAGAATTGTCATAAGATTCAACTAATGATCCATGTGACTTGGTCTCCTTACTCCATGATGTCAACTTTAGAATGTTAGGGTTGTTCCCCAAACATTCCCTGATGTCACCATTAACAGTTCATTTATTGTTTACTATCCACAATCCAGCTGAATTAATTTCCCATACAAATGTTTTATACTCTACCTGGTCATTTGTCTTTTTATTGAATGCAAATGATAATCAGGTTTAATAGGTCAAATATTTGGTTCTGATAGATATGCAGCTATTTATCTAGAGGATGAGGGGGATTTGTCTTAAATTTTTAAAGACCTGAAGCATTAATAGATCAATCTCTCAAAAATTCCTTGGCAGTAATCTGTGAGTCCAAATCTACCCTTACCTGCTCTGAGGCTTCTGGGGAGCTGAAATTAAAAAGCACTACCCAGGGTGCATTTTCAGCTATAAAGAAAGGGAAATATACAGATCTGGGACAGAAAGTCAGGTTGATTTGCTGCCATGCCACCCTTCCTTATTTAATATGTCTGATTTAATTACTTTTCCAGTTCATTTAGGAAAAACAGAAAAGCTGGCTGAGGGAACTGAGTTTAAAGATTTGACTGGTAAGGATTTGCCTTTAGGATATGAAACTGGGCATCAGAAGCCTGTAGTTCCATTCCTGGTTTATTGTGACCTTGAACATGATATTTTAGCTCTCTGGTGATAATAATATTTCCCTCTTTTTAAGTTCCCAGAAAGAAAGATTTCTGAATTTCAAGTCAGAAAAAGTTAGCTTTCTGTTATCTACAAGTGAATTATCCAGTTTTCTCTATGCTGCAGCCCAGCTAGGACTTAAGCTGCTTAGAATATCTTAGAATTGAGGCAAAGTCAGGCATAACAAGAGGGAGAGTAACTTATTCTCTGTGTTTATAAATGTGTATATTCTTGTGTGTATGTGTGTGTTTCTATGTGAATAAATGTATCCCCTGAATATATTCTGGAGCCTTAATAGATAAATGGTCAAAAACTACAAACAGAATTTTCAAAAAAAAAATGTAATTTGGAGATTGTTTGCTATTTTAGATTATCTGCTCATTTCTATGATTGGTCCAGGTAATACAATGAAGCATTGGTCATCCACAGTGCTGTGGGTGTATTAGAACTTCCTTTTGCTGGAGTTGGGAGTACAATGCACAAAGTCTAAAATCAGGAAGTTACAAGTCCAAATCTGGTCTCAG
The DNA here is from genome assembly GCA_023553655.1 of Myrmecobius fasciatus. Classification (NCBI taxonomy): domain Eukaryota; kingdom Metazoa; phylum Chordata; class Mammalia; order Dasyuromorphia; family Myrmecobiidae; genus Myrmecobius; species Myrmecobius fasciatus. Next base: position 80,678 of record JAJPUD010003153.1, on the reverse strand, counting down.
AAATGTACTAGCTGTGTGACTCTGGGCAGATTGCTTGACCTTATTTGCCTCAGTTTCCTCATATGTAAAATGAGTGGAGAAGGAAATGGCAAACCACTCCAGTATCTTTGCCAAGAAAACTCCAAAATGGGGTCAGGACTGAAATGCCTAAACAACAACATAGGATTTCCATGACCCTAAGGAAAGTGAGGGGATGGGAAAAGGAAGAGGGAGGTGTTTCATATTTACAAATTGTATTTAGCTCTAGCGGGATAGGCCATCCTCTGGAGTAAGGATTTAAGAGAGGAAGAAGAAAGATCATAGTCCCAGTTAAGATTAAAGAGAGCAAATAGAAAGCTAGACTGACATTAAATCTAGGCGTTTGTAAAGACAACTAGCGGAGATGGCTTGAAAAGGTGGGAAGGGGAGTAATGGATAAAAAGGTGAGGAAAACATAATTAAGGTACAGGAGTGAGAAAACTCAGAAACCTCTCTGATTAAGTATTTATTTTACTTCAGGAATCTGCCCAAAATAATATATTTTATGGTGGAAGAGCACATTAGCTCACATAACTTGCTTAGTTACATTGTAAGCAAGGCAGCTTTGCTTACACAAATAAGATTATACTGGACAGACATTAGGAAGTCATATGCTTTTAGATGTTTTTCCATCAGAGGTAAAGGACTCCTGCTGATTCTTCACAGATTTTTTTCAGATATATAATTGTGGCTAAGGTAGTATCAAGAAATCACTGCAAAGGTGATTCAGGCCAGTTCTAAAAGTCTTGTGATGGAGAAAGCCATCTGCTCCCAGAAAGAGAACTGTGAGTGGATCACAACACAGTTGTTTCAATTTTTTTATTGTTTGCTTGAATTTTGTTTTCTTTCTCATTTTTTCCTTTTTATTTGATTTTTCTTGTGCAGCATGATAATTGTGAAAATAAGTATAGAAGAATTGCACATGTTTAACATATTGGATCACTTGCAGTCTGGGGAGGTATAGGGGAAGAAATATATTTGGAACACAAGATTTTGCAAGGGTGAATGTTCACATGTTTTGAAAATAAAAGCCTTTAAAAAAAAGGAAAAAAGAAATCCTCATAAGTGTATTATTGAGTGGATTGATTAGGGGGCCTTCATCAACTTGACAAGGTTATAAGGCGTGGACAAAGGTCCATGTGAGCTTGCTTTCTTAGGTTCTTCTATTTGCTGCTCTTGTTATGATGCTTCTAATTATCACGGCTTAATTAAATCTAGGGCAGTTGGTCTCATAGGACCCATTCTTTTTGTCCACCTCCTCCCCCTCACCTTACTCCTGTCCATCATGTGATTCACTCCTTTATAGAAAATACCCATTCAGAATGCAACAAAAATCAATTTATCTTTATTTGGATTAAAAAACCACTGCAAATCTACAGGCAACAAATAAACATGATTCAAAGATAGCAGGCAACACCTGAAGGGGAGCAATACCAGTTCTCTGGACAAAAGTGAAGTGAAGGAGAGGGATTGAAATGGAAAATGGATAAATTCACCAGGTCCCACTAGATTGCAAAGCTCCTTGATCTTTCTTTTTCTTTCTCTTTCTTTCTTTCTTTTTCTTTCTTTCTTTCTTTCTTTCTTTCTTTCTTTCTTTCTTTCTTTTAGAACATTTTTTACCTTTCTTATGTACACTTATCTCATTCACTTGAGGATTATACTAGGTATTTAACTAAGTTTTAAGCTCCTTAAGGGAAAGGAACTTATTTCTTTGAAAACTATATAGTACATAGAAGAGTATTATGTTCAGAGCAGGATTTCACTAATATTATTTAGATGGAGTTTGAATGTTAAGTGAAATAAGAGACTCAAGTTTTCTTTTTAAAAAATTTTTTATTTACAAAAATATGCATGGGTAATTTTTCAACACTGGCCCTTGCAAAACCTTCTGTTCCAAGTTTTCCTCTTCTTCCCTTTCCTCCCTATCCCCCTCCCCTAGATAGTAGATGAGACTCAAGTTTTCTTAATAGGAAATAGCTTAGTTCACTTACAAGTACTCCAAAGAGAGCATTGGTATTGATTTGGAAATAAGTGATAGGCAATAAGATATGGGGACTAATTGGATATGTGTTTATTTAGATATATGTCCACACTCTTATACATATGTGTATATATGTGTACATTTTGCATACATATTGTGTTTATATATATAGATACACATGAAATATATACATTGTCATATATATATATATATACACACACATACACATAGGGGAGTATGGGCATGCCTAAAATGTGCATATTAGGCAGCTAGGTGACAAAGAATAAAGTGTCAGCCTTGGAGTCAGGAGAATCCAAGTTCAAAACTGGCCTCAGACACTTCCTAGCTGTGTTACTCTGGGCAAGTCACTTAATCGTGCTTGCTCAGTTCCTTATCTGTAAAATGAGCTGGAGAAGGAAACAGCAAACCATTCCGGTATCTTTGTCAAGAAAACCCCAAAGGGGGTCATTAAGAGTCAAACATGACTAAAATAATTGAACAACAACAAAAATGTATTTATTGTACACACATGTATACTTTTCTATATATGTATGTGCACATACATGTACACACAGGTATACACGGATATGCATATGTGTACATTTTATTTCTCTATCTGCGCACACATAATAAAATAGGTTGGATTGCTTTCAAGTGAGAGCTGTTCATAGATTGACTAGGTAGTTGCCATGATTAAGGTATAATTTGAAGGACACAGAAAGTTCATTCTCTTCCTTTCATTAAAATCCAGCCACAAATGTTTTCTCCATTGACTCTGCTGGATGCTAAATCACTTCTTCTTTTGTTTAAGGCAATAAGGCTTGCTGTTAAAATGCAGATTTGCTATCTGGGAAGGTTTATACATCAAGCCTAGATCAACCATTACCACCTTAGCAGGAATTAGTCATCAGATTAGTTCCAATTACCTGGCAGAGAAATGAAGGTCTAAATGAAGAGTAAAAGATGAAACTTAGCAGAAACCCAAGTCTGATTAGGACACTGCCTGGTCCTGAGCATCTGGGTGGCAGGATGTTTGAGCACTGGGTACCTGTGGGGAGGAGGTGCTCAGAAGGAGTAGGAGAATGCTGAAGCAGTGCTAGAAATAACCCCTGTCTCTTTTCACAACTTTGTTTGCCAAGGCAAGCCCTGGTATCACTTTTCCTGCCTCAATCTGTGAGTACTGGGTGTGTGGCTCAGTCAGTAAGTCATTCTGTCTGTTCCAATTAGAATCACCAAATGTTAAAACTGGAAGGGATCTCAGTGATCATCTGACTTCACTATTTATTTCTGTGGCAACACTATTCACCTTGCTAAGATTATCTTTGGCTCTTTCTTCTTTCTCACCTCTCAACCCTAGGTAATCCTGTTCATTCTAGCCTTGTAATATCTCTAATCTATTGATCTATTACAAAAATCAGCTAATAGATCTGATAGGTGTGAGATGGTACCTCAGAATTGTTTCAATTTGCATTTTTCTAATCAATAGTGATTTAGAGCATTTTCCTATGACTATAGATAGCTTTGAGTTTTTCTTCTGAAAATTGCCTGTTCATATCTTTATCAAATGGGGATGACTCATATGCTTGCAAATTTGACGTGGTTATCTATATATTTGAGAAATGAAGCCTTTGTCAGAGAAAGTTGCCATACAACTTTCCTCCAAGTTTTCTGCTTTCCTTCTAATTATGGCTGCATTGGCTTTGTTTGGGCAAAATCTTGGATGTTTGAGTTTGTTAAATATTAGATTACTGTGGTCATTTGCTACTGTGTATATGCTACTAATCTATCCTATTTATCCACCATTTTATTTCTTAGCCACTAAGAAATTGTTGTGATTATTACTGTTTTGTAATGTACTTTGAGATCTGGTACTGCTAAGCTACCTTCTTTCATTTAAAAAAAAAAGATTTTCTTAATATTTTTTAATCTTTTGTTCTTCCAGATGAATTTTATTTTTTCTAACACTCTGTATCTCTCTCTCTCTCTCTCTCTCTCTCTCTCTCTCTCTCTCTCTCTCT
>JAJPUD010003153.1:41568-76651 GCA_023553655.1 Myrmecobius fasciatus | reverse complement strand
TCTCTCTCTCTCTCTCTCTCTCTCTCTCTCTCTCTCTCTCTCTCTCTCTCTCCATACACACATTTGACTATTATGGAATTAAATAAATAAATTGATTTATGTAGAATTATCATTTTTATTATATTGACTCAATCTTTCCATGAGTAATATTTCTCCAATTCTTTAGATCTGACTTTATCTGAAAAGTGTTTTGTAATTGTGTTCATATAGTTCATAGATTTGTCTTGGCAGATAGGGTTCCAAATATTTTATATTGTCTGAAGTTATTTTAAATGTAATTTCTCTTTCTGTTTCTGCTGGATTTTGTTGGTAATATATAAAAATGCTGATGATTCTTGTGGGTTTATTTTGTATCCTGAAACTTAATGATTTCAACTTAATTTTCTAATTGATTCTCTAGGAGTTTCTTTGTGCCTCTTTTTGTTGCCATTTGATCTATTCTCTTTTTAAGGTATTTTTTCTTCAGTATTTTTGTACCTCCCTTACTAATCTGTTAACTCTCATTTCTTTTCCCAATTTTCTTCTACCTCTCATATGATTTTTAAAATCCTTTTTGAGCTCTTCCAGGAATTCTTTTTAGGTCTGAGATAAATTCTATTGTTGGAAATAAAACTTATGTTTCCCTATAACTTCCATTAATTGCTCCTAGTTCTATTCTTTGGGGGCCAAACACAAGTGTAATTCCTTTCCTTATGACAATCCTCCAAATATTAGAACTTGAAGTTGAACATGCAGAGTTTCTTAAGTCATGTTTAAGAGTCTTCTCATTAAATTGGTAGCCCTAAATAGTTTGAAAATGACTTTTGAAAGTTTCTGGACCAACATTAGACACAGCACCATTTTAGTTTTGTCTTTTACAGTTTCAAAATCATTTTCATTGGTTAAAAAAAGCAGCAAAATAGTAGTGAAGAATGTCCTTTTTTAAATTCTCTTGGGAAGCTAAATAAATAGAGAACTTTTAAAGTAATAAAGATCTGAATTTACATCTGCCTCAGATACAAGTTGTGTGATATTGGGCAGTCACTAAACCTTTCTTAGCTTCAGTTTCTTCATCTGTAAAATGGGGATAATAGCACTTATTTCACAGAGTTATTGTGAGGATGAAATGAAATAATATGGATAAAGCATTTGTAAACCTTAAAGTGCTACATAAGTATTTTTTATTACTATCTTTCTAACCTTACCAAGCAAGAACTATGCTCTATCATTCAGCATCCTTTTGTCTCCAGGATTTTTTTAAATATTTGTTATTATTCTTACAATTTATTGTAAGCTTTGGCTCATTTTAGCCTTTAGTCTTCTTGATACTATTTTGGTAGAATCTTACCACTCTTGGATCAGTGCTTGCTTTTATCTATTATATAAGTCCTTTTTAAAAATCTGAATTTTTGTTAATGAGTTCCCTGGGTAACCACATCTGTTTCTTTAGGGACCTCCCCCTAGTCTTTTGGGAATTATAATTGCATTTCAACATTCCATTCATGAGTCTCCCATTCCTCTTGAGCCTGCTATTGCTGAAAAAGCATTCTAATCATGTTTAGTATGATTATAACATATGTTTTATGGCTAACTTCATTAATCCTCACAAATTTCTTATATTAAGTCATGAAATGGTGCATGATAACATTAAAACAATAAAAATAAATGTTACTTATAAAATTTTGGTCCAGATAGCTTTCAATTTACATATTTTACATTTACAATAAATTAATAACATCCTCAATGACAGAAATATAAGTTAACATTTGGAACTCACAACACTAGTTCTGCAAAGAGAATACTTTCCAACATGCCAGCCTCAAAAGCATCCTTGTTTTTTCTAGGAGACTGTTCATGTCGGGATTATCCAGGGGACTCCATTTCATTAACCTCTTGCCTCCTGAATATGGTTATAAAATAAACATGTGCCTCAAATACCTTAACGTAAGATCAATAAAAGATAAAAGTTGCTGGCATAAATGTCAAGAATTTAAAATTCAAAAAGATAGCACATTTTCATTTTATAGGAGAAGCAACTGAACTGGATGGGTTAAAGGACTTAACTGTAGGATAATTCAGTGAGCTAGTTAACAGAGTTCAGTAAAGGATTTAGATTTCCTAATTTCCTGTAGTTTCTTACCTGTCAGGCCACACAGCCTTTCTTAATGGAGTCAAACTCATGGTACTATAGAAAAAAGGCTAGAGTTCCAAGGGCTGGCTCACCTATGTGCTCTTTGGCAAATTTCTTAATTTCTCTAGACTTCTAAAATGTGGAAATTGAATTAAATAACTTCAGAAATCTCTCATGTTCTAAATCTATGATCCTGTGATCTTTTCTTTCTCTCCTTTCTCAACAAATGCACATGCATGCACACACACAATTTGTTGATATATTTATGGAATCAGGAAGACTGTTTGATATATATTAAATTTAATATAAAATCTGTGTATAAAGATAAAGTCAAACCCTGATTTCTTCAAAACTTATCATTGAAAGCCAAAGTGACTAGAGATTTTGCCACTTAAACCTATTTAATAGCTTAATTTCCACTTAAGACCATCTATTTGTTGTTTTGTAAACAGTCTAAGAATTCTTAGGGGAGGGGAAGAGGGAAAAGCAAATTTGAAATGCCTTTCACAGTTCTATTTCTAATGTGATTTCCAAGAGCCAGAGTGGGTGGCCAGCCAGGCTGGAATTTTACTTGTTCTGTAACATACCAAGTAAGTCAATGAAAAGCACCATTTCTCAGTTTATTCCAGGCACCCAGAATAAGTGAACCTCAGCTGAAAACCTCAAATAATACTCGGTAGCAATATCTGCTGATTCATGAGACAGGCTTCCTAAGGCTAAGCCAGAAGACCCCTTATGTGAACCATTTCATGGAATCATTGAATCCCTGCAAGCTGCGGAGGAGGAGATAGGCCAGACAGACAGAGATAGGTCTGCAAATTGGTAGAGGTTTTGTGTGGTATATTGGAAAATGCATTAATGTTAGAATCAGAAGTGTTGGGTTCAAATCTCACCTCTGAAGGTTATTATGATCTTGAATAAAACATCTGAGCTCCTTGAGATTCAATTACCTCATAGGTAAAAGGAGGGTGTTGGATTAGATTGCCCCTGAGCTTTCTTCTAGCTCTATTATCCATACCCTTAGAAAGTATCAATGAGACAATTTGGGATCATTAAACAGAAGTATAGGAGGCCATGGGCTCTTTCCCCCTTCTTGTTTCTTCTTACTCTGATTTATATCAAATAGGGAATTCTTGAGGGAACATGATGGAGATATGTGGAAATGATAATTGTTGGAGAACATAGGACAAAATGAAGGAAAGGGAAGCATTGGAAAGGAGAGCAGAGGAGATGGAGCAGGAAGTCTCCAGTGGTTTTTTCCTTATTGATCTAGGGATGTAAGAGAGATGGCAGAGCAAAGATTACCTGAAAAACTGTCTGGGCTATGGAGACAAAAAGACCTGTGTGGAATGGTGGGAAATTAGAAAATATAAATAGAAGAAGGGAAATAGAAGAAATAGCATTCTTGTTACTCTTTTCAACTGGTACAGAGCAGCAGTATATGATGGAGTTGATGAGCAGTGGTTTAGGTGGTAGAAGGCTTAAAGACCTAGATTCAAATACATTAAGTGACTTTATCATGGAATCATGGGAAATCTCATAAGTTTTCTCAGCCTGTTTTTTCCCTCATTGATTATATACGAATAATAATAATAATAATGAAAGGAATAAATAATATCGGTAATTTCTATTTCACAGTATAATTGTGAAACTCAAATGAAAACAACGATAATAATAGCTGGTACTTTAAGATTTGCAAAGCATTTGACAAATAGGATCTCATTTGATCCTCAGAACAACCCAGTGAGTTAGGTTCAATTATATTTTATGAGGAAACTAAGGCAAAGCTTATGTTACTTGCTCAAGGTCATACAGTGTTTGAGATCAAATTTGAGCTCAAATCTTCCTGGCTCCAATTCCAGCACTGTCCTCCATAACACTTAGCTGCCTCTTATATGTATAAAGAGCTTTGCAAACCGTATATCATATTACAAATGTCAGAGATTATGATTCTTTCTTTCTTCTCCTCATTTTGTTTGATGGAGTTCAGATTGAAATAGTCTAGGGACAAGATGCTATCCTGCCATTATTCTTTTCTACTTAATGTTCTGTAGACTATTGCTCAGGTGGATAAAAGAATGGCTTTTAGTAGTTGACTAAAAGTATTAGAATGTCAGCTCATCTTCTGTATGTCTTTTGGTACATCTCCAGGATCTAATAGGATGAGGAGGATAATGTGTATTTCATTCTATTCCTGCCTGATTTTGACTTTTTTGCTATGTCTCTCCCACATATTCTGTCATTCAGTGATGCTGACTTTCTTGCTGTTTCTCAAACAAGACACTCCATCTCCTGATGCTGGGCATTTTCACTCGTGGTATCCAGTGCTTGGAATACTTTCCCACCTTATCTCTACTTGTTGGTTTCCTTGGCTTTTTTTAGGTTCTAATTAAAATCTCATTTCCTATTAGATCCCCCAAATTCAAGTGCCCTTCTTTTATTGTTTCTTTCCAAGATCTTCTCTATAGTTTATTTATACATGGTTGTTTGCAGGTTGTCTTCCCTCATTGGATTGTGAATTTCTTGAGAGCAAGGATTGTTTTCTACATTTTCTTGCCTCTCTGGGACTTAGCACATCATTTGGCACATAGTAAACATAGTACATAGTAAATGGTTATTGATTGATCTTTAAATTTTAAAACTTCATATAATTTAGAGATTACAAAATTTTGTTGTGATGACATCTCTCAAAAGCATTCTTAAGTTTTTATAGGTCAGAGTTATTTTCTAGGTTATTGTGGGCAAGTTTAGTCCAAGATAATGTGTTTTAGTTCCAGTGTAGTTTATTAGTTGACTTTTCAAAAACATTTTGAAGTCTATATTTTTTAGAAGAGGGATTTGTCTCCTATAGGTCTAGGAAACATGCCAATATATATATCAATATACCAATGATATATAATTCTAGTCATCAGACATGAGGTTTTTGTTACTGTTCAGTTATTTTTCAATTGTGTTTAACTCTACATGGGGTTTTCTCAGCCAAGATACTGAAGATGTTTGCCATTTCCTTCTTTGGCTCATTTGATAGATGAAGAAACTGAACCAAAGAAGCTTAAATTACTTTCCCAGGATTACATAGTTAGTAAGTGTCTGAGGTTATATTTGAACTTAGGAAGATGAGTTCCTGTAGGCAGGTGTGCACTATGGTGTCACCTAGCAACTTTGTGTATGAGGTATATGGTAATTTTTGCAGCCTTCAGTGAAGTTGTGTTGCAGTTTTTTCTGTATCCTTGCAAAATCCTGAATCAATTTAAAAGTTTAAACTACTGGAGGAATACCTTGTTGTAATTTCTGGTGGGTGATGATCTGTTCCTGGATTGCTATCAAAAATCCTTCCATTTCCAATATAAGCATGATGCAGTCATTTGTTGATACTTCTTTATGTACTAGAGGATAAGTTCATGCAGACATTGCCCATGGAGAGCCTTTTGATTCTACTTTTGAACCTTGTTTCATAAATTCCTAACTGGAGACAGACCACTTTAACTATATCCTACAAAGACAACAAAGGAGGGTCCTTATATTTGTTCTGAGAACCTCTGTCAATTCTCTTCCACTTTTTTGGTGAGAAAAATATGTTTCTACAACTCCCACAGTATGAGTTTTTTTTGGGGGGTGAGTTGTTGTGGTGGTGGCATTTTTTGTGTTTTTCTCCTAGGATGCTTTCCAAAATTTTAATTTGACTATTACTCCAAACATAAGCTACTTTTCCAATGGCCATCAAGTGGATATGTTTCTGGAAGACCATAGATATTAATCTTGATACTTTTTATTTTGGTTTAATTTACAAGAAAAATAAGTTCTAGCTAAATCAAAGAGTGGATTATAGATATTCTTTGAAAAAATAAAAAGGCATTAGTTAAATGCCTTTTATCATATACCTACCAGAAACATTATTTCATGGGCTATTTGGTTATTATATATTCTAGGAGGGATGCCAATTATTTGCCAAAATATGACCAGGAAATTAATTATAAACTAGATATCCAAATTGGTTGCGAAGAATGAAGAAGCACTGAAATTCTATTAAGAACTTGATAAGAGCCTGCAAATACATACATATATATATAATATACTGACTTGTATATATACATATATGTATATACTTGCATATACACATACATATGTGTGTATATTTACACATACACACATATATATACATACAGTATATATATTCTTGATATTTGACTAGTTAAGTGCAAAGGTGGTAATAGGTGAAGATGGAAAGAAATAAATGGGAAAACACAGTCCAAGGAAAAGGAATAAGAGAAGCTAAGGATCTGTATAAAACTTTGAAACCTTATCCCTTTAAATCATGAACACTTTCTTGAGAGAATTGCTAGAAGCAAGCACTAAATAGCATCACAAGAATGAAATAGATTATATTTTAAAGACAGAAAAAGACTTGTTACTGAAATGTGAGTTAACTCCTTAATATCTGTGTTCAGTCAGACCATTAACATTTCAGAGCTAAAATCAGAATTAATTTAAAAAAGAAAAGAATAAGAAAGAATAACAATGAGAAAAATGTCTGATGCACAATTTGAATAACTGATTTGGAACTATTTAAACAAATAATAATCAAAATTAGGAAAGTGACAATAGAAATTCCGTTGACACCAATTATAATCATAATTGACACCAATTAATTACCAAAAAGAGACCAAAATAACTCCTAGAATACCTTAGTCAGAAAATAATTGACATACTTGCCAAAGGAAGGCATCAACAGGTTTGAATATAAATTCATTTGTAAAACCTGATGAAGGATGATGGACTATTATCAGCAATATCATAAAACAGTTTGAATTAAATTAAGAGTTTCAGTGAGCTCAGTTCTTTACTTTCTCTTCCTGAGATTTTACTAACTCTTTGGCCCAATTTTATGGCCCAATTTTTTTCTTTAATCTAATACATACTTGGAAATGACATTATTTCTTAACATTGTAAAACACTATTTGGCAATATGACTCTGATCTTCAAGGTAATGTTGACAAAAAAGCAATGTAGGTAGGTAGGTAACTGGTAATATTTATTTCTCTGGTTTTTTAAAAAATGATTTAACACTTGCTCATAACGCATTCGATCTTCAGTCCATTTCATGCACACTTATGGTTTGCCACTTTGAGAGTATCATTATTATTATATCTTGTTCATTGTTGTTGTTTTTGTTAAGTTTCCAACAAAGAAGACCTCACATTGAGAATTATGACTATGAATATTGACTACATTTTTGAGACTAATACTTGCTCATTCAAGGATTTCTGATCTCTTTTCTTTCTTTTTAATAAAGCCTCCTTTTATTGCTGTGAACTATCTGTTTTGATGTGGGGAATTGGCCTCCAGATTCTGGAAGTCACCCAACATCTATTTTTTCAGTTTTGCTCAGACATATCTAATTTTCAAAGAAGGTCATGGTGTCAGTGCAAAGGTGAACACCTGGAGTTTCTATCTTGTTAGGGATAAACTCAAGACACTTCAGAGTATTTGCTGATTACTATACCCAGCCAGCAAGAACCCATTACCTGAATACTCAGTCTATATATGCTTCTTGTATTGAAACTTAAGAGAGGATAGAAAAATAGTGTTGTCAGGAACACACAGCGAGAGGTTCCCTATAACCCAGCACTTAAAGGCTGCACCTGGTGTTACTGGAATTATAGATGGATAATAATAGCTGATAGATAGTGTTTTAAGTTTTAAAAATGTTATGTTTAAGTTTTCTCATTTTATCTTAAAAGGTTTGATTTTGAAGACTCACCAGGGTCTAAAAGAAAGGGCAAAGAACTCAAATAAGTCTGGAGTTTAAATATTTTTCTTACCAAAGTAATGAGTATTTTTACTACAAAAATGGGATGAAAGTTGTACATAAGACACTATAAACACTGTTAATCTTCATGATTTCTGACCATTCCAATTTGGACTTGTACATCTCAAAGATTTGTCGTCTCTAATATAGAAGACCTCAAGAAGCATTAAAAGGGCATGATCATCAGTAGCATTATTTTTAGGCTTATAATTCTAATTCATTGTTCATTTTATGGTCCAAAAGAAGGAGAAAATTAAAATCAATATGTACTATAGGGCTGAATCCTAAAACAACAAATATATACCAGTATACCACATCATATGATCAGAACTTTTGAGATTATCTGATATATAATAAGTAGATAATAGGGTCATATATTTAGAGATGAAAGAGACCTTAAGTCTTTGAGCCACAGAGAGATAAAGCAATTTGTCCAGAATCAGACACCTTCTAAATACCTGAAATAGGCTTTGAACACTGAACTTCCTGACGTCAAGTCTGTTTTTTTTTATCCATTTATCCATTGTTATCACACTGCTAAGCTTCATTGTAGAGAAAGATAAGGGGTATGTGATATAGCATGAAGAGATATAACTAAAGGTTGTTAAGCTGAATTGGAGAAATAGACTAAAAGGATTCCCATTTTGTTCAACACTCTCCTGTAAATTCCATTGCTGCTGTGTTTTCAACATTGAAAAGTTTAATTTGATCAATGGGAAAAATGCTACTCGGACATTTTCTGTGATTTCTGGGTCATCTTCCTCTTCTCTTCTCCCTTTTCCCCCAACCTGTTTGTGCAGGAGTTTACTCATTCAACCATAAGACTAAATAAAGACATTTCACAAATATAATATAAACCATATCAATAAATGGTTAAAAAGCATTGTTTTAAAGATGTTGCCATGGTTTCCAGAAAGACAATCAGCACTTAGTTCCATAGTGACCTAGTGTAGTTGCCTGCTTATCTGATACATAGCCTTGAGACCTGATTTATCTAGAACTGCCTGTATATCTAGAATGAGTCAAATCGGAGTCCACAATAATAATTCCACCTCATGATCCCTGAAGAGACACCATCAGCCTAGATTCAAGAGCATACATTTTATGTGTCACCTAAGCGGTTTTTTTTTCAGTCTAATACCACTGGGCATTGGAGGATTTATGTGTGAGTATTTTACATTTATTTACATACACATAAATGTGTATACAAATGCATATACAATATATCTATGCATAAATATACATATATACATAATTTTTAAATTCCTAATAAAGGCATTTGGCAAATGTAATTTTGCTAAGCATCTTTCAAATATATTGACACATAGTATCTAAATGGGGAATGAGTACTGTCCCTGAGAAGACAGAACTTCTTCTGGGAACATATCCAAAGAACCATAATGAACTGAAGATATCTCTAGGTTTTGTGACTATTATAAACCATGGTTACTATTCATAGCCTTGTCTTTCTTCTTGAAAAGCATTTGGTAATTGAAATTATTTCTGGGCTCAGTTGACCTCCTTGTCATGCTAACTACATCAATGTAATGGTTTGAAGTGGTATAATAGTGATAATGAACCATGGTTTTTACGTTTATCCATTTCCTATTTTTTAAACACCAACAATTTCAGTCAATAAATATTTATTAAGTGCCTATTTTGTGCCAGGCACTGTGCTAAGTAGTAAGGATACAAAAGGAGTAAAAGACAGTCCTTGCTCTCCAAGAGATTACAATCTAATGGAAGAGGCAACAAGCAAACAAATATGTATAAACTATAAACAGAATGAAAAAGAAGTAAATAAGAGAGGGAAAGCATGAGAATTGGGATAGATTGGGAAAGGCTTCCTATAGAAGATGAAATTTTAGTTAGGAATTAAAGGAATAGAGGGAATCCAGAGGTGAAGATGAAAAGAGAGGACATTTCAGTCAGAGAAAGTACGTGGAGCCAAGAGATGAAATATTTATGGAACAACAAGGAAGCCAGTGTCACTGAATCCAAAAGTATATGAGCAGAGAGGAAGGTGTAAGATAACTGGAAAGGTAGAAAGGGGCTGGTTTGTGAAGGACTTCAAATGTCAAACAAAGGATTTTGTATTTCTAAAGGCAATAGGGATTTTATTGAGTAGAGAGGTGATATGGTCTGAACCTGTACTTTAGGGAAAAACATTTTGGCGGCTGAATGAGTAATAAAAGCCAGGTTGAGGTCCTACAAGTCTGATACAGGTACACATCACCTCACTATTATAACAGAGTATACCAGTTTTATAGATAAGAAGGGGCATATTTGAGAGATGTTACAAAGGTGAAATCAATTGACCTTGGCAATAGATAGGATATGATGAGGGACAGTGAGGAATGCAATTATCTGCATTGCCCTCCACAGTAATAGCAAAGATAGGATAGGGAGAAGGTTTAAGGGGAAAGATAATGCATTCAGTTTTAGATATGTTGAGTTAAAGATCTCCACTGAATATGCAGTATGAGCTATCTGAAAGGCAATTGGATATGTGACTGAAGGTCAGCAGAGAATATGGAGCAGGATAGGTAGATTTGAGATTCATCAGCAAAGAGATGGTAATTAAATCCAGTCTGGTTGAATAAGCCAGACTGGAGATGTTACATTTTCATTGAATCATTAGCTCATTGAATCCAATCTTCAGTGTTTGGCAGACTCGGAAGGAAAGTATGAGAAAGGAGAGGTATTAGACTGACTATCAAACTGATACAAAGTTGTCCCTTCCTCATTGTTGTGTGCCTAGTGTACCACTGCCATGCCAGGAAACTGAATCTTTTCCATTTGAATTATTTTAGGAATATCAGCTGACAGATAAGATGCCAGACACTGAGGTCCTTTCTCAAACTAAACTGCCATGCATTCAAACTCTACTGTAGAAAGCACAACTCTATTTGACTGGTCATAATGTTCGAATCCCAAATGCTAACCCTGTATATCTTCCCACCCATGTTCTTACTGAAAAAAGTGCTCAGTATCTATAAGCATGAAACTTCTAAATAGTCTATTGGGGCTGGAAAGGGAGTCTTTTTTCCCATCCTTCTCTGTGACTACCTTCATATTGGAGTTACTAAATATCAAGATAAATGTTGACTTGAATAGTAATTTCTTGTACCATTTTTCACAGACTTGATCTAGGTCTTCCTACTCTCTATTTCCTGTATGTACACAGATGGAGAAGAAGATGGCACCATATAAATCACCTAAGTTAGATGTATTGTCAAATAGTGACAATAAATGTGAGCACTATAGTGATAAAGATATAAATACATACATATATATACATATATATATGGATCTGACCATAATCCTTTAATAAATGGCCCCATTTGGATTTTCTTCTGTAATATTGGAAAGTACATGTTCTAGAGTATTATGAAGATGGGTTCTTCCCCCCTCAATTTTCTGAATAAGGGCTATTAGTGAAAGGAATGACAAAAGCCTCTATGATCTCTTTGTGTCACACATCTGTGACCCAGGAAATGCAAGCAGAGGGTCAGGCAACTAAATAGAGGTCAGTAGTCCATTGGGCAAGTAATTCAGAGCCATTAGTCTAGTAAACAAATTAGGCATAAATGCAACAGGAAACAGTAGTGGGTCAAGTAATAGTGGATTTTGCAATGCTGAACCCCCAAATCATAGGCTTTGAGCCAAGACTTGGCAGCTGCTTTCAGATGTGAACATTCACTCCACTTCATACTGTTTAACGGTGTCTTGTCTTTTGGTAGCTGTGTACATACACAAAGCCATAAAGGACCTCAGAGATCATCTGGTACAACTCAAATGTCTCTCTAGCATCTCCAACAATTGGTTGGAAATACTTCTAATATTCAGAGGGATTCACAGTATAACTTGACAATCCATCCCATTTTTGAAGGAAAGAAAGGAAACAAGCATTTACTAAGTGCCTACTATGTGCCAGACAACTAAGATAGCCATGTGGCTCAGTGAATAGAGCACAAGAACTGGAGTCAGGAAGACCTGAGTTCAAATCCAGTCTCAGACATTTATTAGTTATAATAGGGAAGCCATTTAATACCATTTGTCTCATTTTCTTCATATGTAAAATGAACTGGAGAAGGAAACGGCAAGCCACTCCAGTATCTTTGCCAAGAAACTTACAAATTGGGTCATGAAAAGTCAGACTTGACTAAAAAAAAAACTGAACAATAAATGTGTCAAACACTGGGCTGAGGACTTTACAAATATTATTTCATTTGAGACTCACAACCTTTAAGTTATATAAGTGCTTTTATTGCCCTCATTTTATTGATGATGAAGAAACTGAAGGAGGCAGGAGTTAAGTGAATTACCCTTAGTCTCACAGCTAGTAAGTGTCCACAGCCATTTTTGAACTCGGGAAGACTGTGGTCAAAACTCTATTAACAGTGTTACCTAGATGCCTTTAATGATGTGAACTGTTCTAATGATTAAGGAGTTCATACTTAGGAGCAGAAATCTGCTTCACTGTAAATTTCATGCATTGGTCTTAATTTCACCTGCTAGGAATTGGTGGGGGGCAATAAAATTAGTCTACCCCCTCCTTCATCTGATAAACTTTCAGATATTTGTAGAAAGCAATGACATGTTTTTTCTTGACCTTTTTCCAAGCTAAATATCCCTAGTTATTTCAGATGATTCTCATATTACATGGTTTCCAGATATTCCTCACCATTCTGATCACCCTTCTTGATGGATTGAAACTTATCCCTAAAAAATAGGACCCAAAGTTGACATAGGACAGAGATGGCCTGAAACTTATCCCTAAAACATAGGACTTCAAGTGTGAACTCTTCAGCTTTGAGTACAACAGTGCTATTACTATTGCCTTCAACATTCAGTATAACAGTATTATTACTATTATCACCAGCACCAAGTACAACAATATTATTATTACGAGTACTCTATTCTTGCTCACTATACTTCTGTTAATAAAATCCAAGATCATATCATCCATTTTTGTTATTTCATACAGCTGACTCATATTTAAATTTCAGTCTACAAAAACTCCCAGGTCTTTTTCACATGAATTGCAGCTAACCTGTTTATTCTCTATCCTGAAACTGTGCAAGGAGATTTTTTTTGAAGCTAAGTACAAGTCTTTACCTTTATCCTTATAAAATATTAAGCTTGTTCGATCCAGCTCATTGCTCCAGTGTGTCAAAATCATTTTGGAGCATGATTCTTTATTGGATCCTGGTTCAGAATTAGATGAGGCAAAGCCCTGGTATAGATATTGCAGAAGATCCTAGATTAGCCAGAGGAACAAAGATGGCCTAATTGTTTTCCAATTCCGGTATGTATGATTCACAAGGATTTCCATCTCTTCCATAATAATTCAGGTAACATATTGTCCTATTTGCTGCTCAGTTCTATAAATATTTACCAATAACAGAGAAATTACCTGTACACACATATATTTTCTTTTCATTTTTGCAGGGATTGTGCTTTAAATGGACATTATGGAAACAGAACGTGGTAGTTAGGGTGCCTAGTCAAGGAATATGTGTATTAATGTTCAGTTGTTCAGCGAAGAGCTCTATCATGTAATGTATGTGTAACTAAGTATTGCCCAGCAAAACCATTTATCTGTTCAACTGAATGATTGGGTTATTTATTCTAAGTGGCCTGTGAGCCACTTCTTGATGCCTCTATTCTTGGCCCATCTCCAGATAACAAATGTGCAATACAGTCTAATGAAAGCATATGACCTTGAGAGAACTGCTTCTTCATGCCTGTCATATGCAGCTCACCAAACAACTCCTGTGTGCCCAGCTGAAATGTGGAAACAGCAACTCCCCCATGGGAGATCATGGGGTGAGAAATGTCTCTTTCTTTGGAAGGACTTCAAGTAATGTAGAATAGATATTATCTGCTGGGAAATAAGAACAGGACAGGCCCTGAGCAAAACTCAAAAGTGAATAAATTGCCTTTTGTGCCTCTGGCCTCTCCTCCCTCACCCTTCTCTTTGCTATGGCATCTCCTTTCTTTGTTTAAGGCAGAGCAGTGCAAAGTCCCCAGCCTCATTCTCTCCTTCAGAGTCATGGGAATCTAGGAGCAAGACACTGGTCAGAATGACTGGTGATGGCCTGGACACAGTGGGGAACCTTGGTCTTTTTAACTAAGGTCTTTGCCAGGTCTGTTTGTCTGAGACTACGCTCATTCAGCGATTAAAGGAAAGACAAAATATGACTGTTTGTCTTCACAAAAATATCTATTGGGAGGGGAAGATCTCAGATTTTCTGGACAGAACAAACAATTGCTATTTATACTCACTATGAGCCATCAAAACCCAAACAAGGAGCAACTGAGGCTTGTCTGGGACCTATTATTGGGCAGTCAGTGATTTGGATTTAAAGGCATGGCTAATTCAAATCCCAATGGGCTTTATCACAGCCTGGTTTTTTCAGATGTATATTTCTTTTTTATGCATATTTATTTATACAATTATCTTGCTGCATAAGAAAAATCAAATCAAAAAGGAAAAATTGAGAAAAAATGCAAGCAAACAACAAAAATAGTGAAAATGCTATGTTGTGATCCACACTCAGTTCCCACAGTTCTCTCTCTGGGTGTAGATGGCTCTTTTCATCACAAATCATATCTATATTTCAAGAAATCATAAATGAAAACTACATGAGACAGGAGTTAATTGTCCCAGTTTTTAGGGGGGGAAAAAGAAAACCAAATAACCCAATGATAGAATAAATAAGTAGGGAAGAAAAAATCTAGCTCCCAACCCCATGATACCTTGAGAAATATAAACAATCAAAATTTATATTAGGACAGAGAACCCACATGTATGAGTATGGCTCCCCACATGGACAGAGGAAGAGCTCAGGATTACATAATTATTACGTATCAGAGGCAAAATTTGAACTCGAGTCTTGGCTCTCACACTGTTCTCTGTGCTGACTTTGAGATTATCTGATCACCTAAATAAATAGCTGAGATTAGGTATATACTATTTATTTGTTTCTCCTATATTGCATTTGTTTTTATGTAAATTTTATGTTTGTTTTTTCCTTTTAGTGACAAGCTTCTCAAAGGCAGAGATCATACCTACTTTTTCCTACCCACCTCAATCTAATAAAATATTATAATAGCACTGTTGATTATATCTTTGTTTCAGATTTTGAAATCCCTGGGCTTTGATATTTTTTTTTCTAAAGAGACAATTAATACCATCTGCCTTCAGTTTCTCTCCTTTCCATATAGCTACCAAATGGATATTCCTAAAACATAGATCTGACTATTCTTTCCCCTTAAGAATCCTCACTGTCTTCTTTTTTTAGGTAAAATTAAAAAAAAATCTTCCCCAGAGTATTTAAAGCCCTCCTTTGTTAGGCTCTCATCTGCCTTTCCATTTTTTTCTATAGTATTTCCTCACTTTCCATATTAGTTTAACTGGTCTGCTAACTCTTCCCTAAATACAATTATTTTCTCTCTTGCCTCCATACGTTTGCACAGGTTGTCTGAAGCACAATCTCTCCTCACCTCTGTTTCTCAGAATCCCTGGCTTCATTCAAATCATAGCTCAGGTGCCACCTCCTACATGTATCACAGCTTAACTTTTACATCCTTTCCTGATCCTGTCCCATCCTTCTCACCCCCTCCTCCAGTGAATACCATTAATTTTTTTTCTGCAAATTGTGAAAAGCATGTGAAACATGCTTTTAATCCTTGAGCTTAGTCAGGAAAATTTCTAATCACTTATATACCTATTTTATCTCAAACAGTAGATTGTAAGCTCCTTGAAAGCAAGGACTATTAAGGTTTTTGTTTCTGTTTTTGTATAGCAGAATGCCTCGGCCATAGTAGAAGCCTCCTGACTTCAGGGCTGGTGCTCTATCCACTGTGCCACCAAGCTGCCCCCAAAGTAGGTTCTTAATGTTGACTCTTGAATTCTTGAGATTAGTCAGGAAAAGTCCCAGTATTGGGTGGAGTAGATACTGGGCTCTGAGTTAGCCTTCCTCTTCCAATCCCTGCTATCTGAAATCATTTTGTACATGGGCAACAACAGATTTGATGTCATCTGGTATTGTGTCCCTTATGGCTTAAAGCCAAATTAGTCATAAATCTTGCCTTCTGCTTGTCTCTACCTCTTTTTTCCTTTCAATCTTGCAGCAAATGTTCCCAAAGAAACACCCAAAGTCTTAATATTTTAAGTGGCATTTTATGTAGTTATTTGTCAGTGCAATTTGAGGCTGTAACCCACAGACCTTGATTTCTATTTTGTAAAGACCAGAAAAATATTCCCATTTTACAGGTAGTAAAATTGAGACTCAGAAAGACCTTCCCAAAACACAGATGCTCAGATTCTTGCTCCACTATTAGCATCATCCAAGAATTTGAAGCTATAGTGACTTAAAATTGGCTTAAAAGATATATTTCAATCAGTGGGTCTCATTGCTAGGAAGCCTTTGATTAACCTTCTATCACATCTTATTCCCCAGATGCGGTAATGAGGAAGATACGATAGCACCATTTTTACAGCATTGCTCTCCATCTGGCTTACTCCTTGGCTTGTGTGCAGAGCTTCTCCTCCTTTCATGAGTCTCTGGCAAATGGGATTAAAAACAAGATTCCCTTTTTGAGCTGGCTGCTCAAGGAATAAGTTACAGCAAACTGCCTTTCACATCTCACTCATTTTAGACACATTCTAATTAAGTCTGACTGAAAAATAATTGGCTTAGATCAGGTCGATCTGATTGAAGATCTAAATAACCTCGCTTGAATGGTATTTATATTTCAGCAACTGGTCTTGGATGAAGATAGTATGTGGCATGAATACTAATTGTAGACTAAGAAGACACTGAAAGAATATTAAATTTCATCAAATGATTTTAAAAAGCACCCAACTTGTCTTAAATTTCCTTGAAAATATGTGTTTAGGCTGTCCTCACATGAGGAACAAATTCTGAAAAATTGGCTGTTAGGAATTTCATTTGCTCATAGAAACAATATTACAAATGGTGGTCACTGCCCAAGACAACTCATTCAAGTTATAATGTAGCTATATAGTAAATGCTGACATAATGCTTAATTTTAGAATTCTGAGAAGAGATGCATGTGGTACAGAAGGGAGAAGACAATAAAGGAGGACAAGATAAAGAAGGAAGAGTGAAGAACATTAGGGCAATTTTGAATCTGTCATATCTATTCTACTTCCATGTCTTTCATATTGTCTTCTTCTGTTTCCATCACTCTATTCTAGTACATCTTCGTTAGCATCCCCTGGAACATTGCCTTAGTTTTCTAGCAGATCTTATTTTTACTCTTTTCTTCATACAATCCATCCTTCATACCAATTCTTTATGCATAAATTTGGGCATATCATTCCCCATTATTTTTCTATTTGTAATATTTTATTTTTCCCAATTGTATATAAAAACAATTTTAAATTTTTTTCTTACAATTTTGAATCCCGTATTTTCTTCCATCTTCTCTCTCTTGCCCCCTTCTTCAGAAGGCAAGCAATTGGATATAGATTATATACATATACAGTTAGACAAGATAAATTTTCTTTTGTTAAATTTTTTAATTTTTTAAACATTTTTTTATTTTATTTGCATAACATATGTGTGGGTAATTCTTCAACAATAACCCTTACATACATTTCTGTTACAAATTTTTCCCCCCAGCTCCCCACCCCTCCCCTAGATGGCAGGATATCCACTACATGTTAATTATGTTAATATATTGGCAAATCGAATATGTGTATACATATTTCCAAACTTATCATTGTTGTGCAAGAAAAATCTTATCTACACAAAAAATATATCAGATAAAGGAAACACAATGTAAGCAAACATCAATCAAGGAGTATGAGAATGTTATGTTGTGGTCCACATTTCACATCCCTCTCTCTGGGTGTATATGGCTTTCTTCAGTGAACAATTGGAGGTGGTTTAAAACATTTCATTGTTGAAGAGAGCCATGTTTATCAGAATTGATCGTCATATAGTACTGTTGTTGCCGTGTATAATGATCTCCTGGTTCTGCTCATTTCACTCAGCATCAGTTCATGTAAGTCTCTCCAAGCCTCTCTGAAATCATCTTGCTGGTCATTTCTTACAGAACAATAATATTTCATAATATTCATATACCATAATTTATTCAGCCATTCTCCAATTGAAGGGCATCTATTCAATTTCCAGTTTCTAGCCACTACAAAAAGGGCTGCCACAAACATTCAACAAGATAAATTTTCATATTAACGATGTTACAAAAGAAAATGCAGACCCTTCCTGCCAACCTCCTCCCAAAATAAAGTAAAATAAAGTGTGGTTCTATTTGCATTCATTCAGATTCCATCAGTTCTTTTTTCTGGAGATAGCATTTTTCATCATAAGTCCTTCAGAATTGTTTTGAATCTTTGTATTTCTGAGAATAGTTAAGTCATGCATAGTTGATCATTGTACAATATTGCTGTCACTATTTACAGTATACTCCCCATTCTGCTCAATTCCCTTTGCATCAGTTCATATACATCTTTCTAGGTTCTTCTGAAAGTATCCTGCTTGTCACTTCTTCTAGTACAATAGTATTCTATTACAATCATATATGACAACTTGTTCAGTTATAACCCAGCTGTTAGGTATCCCCTCAATTTCCAGTATAATTCCCCTTTAAAGGAGGATAATCTACTTCCTTCTTGATAGAAAACATTAGTTTTGAAAGATATAAGAACTCTAATACAATTATGACTCCAGAGGATTGATGATAAATCATGCCTACTTCCTAACAGAGGGGTAGAGGGTGAGATTTACATTTTATATTTCTATCTACATACATACACACATATTTGGACTTGACAAATGTGTAAGTATGTTTTGCTTAACTATGATTATTTATGACAAAGGTTGTGCTTTTTTAAATTTTGGGGTTGGAGAATTTAATAAGGAGATGGAGTAGAGAAGTGAGGTATCCATAGAATTGTCTAAAAAAAGAATAAAAGGAAGAAAAGGTCATAGGCACATTTTAAAAAATCTACATGAAAGAATTAAAAAGATCAGAAAGAAAAAAAGATATAACAATTGTAAATTTTACATATTAAATTTATAATAAAGTTTTGAAAAAAACTATGTAAAGAGATTCATGTTTTCCTACATAAACCTAATTTTTTCTGTTCTATTTTATATATGAAAAATGTTTTTTCCCTCTGGTGTTTATTAAATTCAGCATTTTAAAAAAAGTCTTTAGGAGCCCATTGAAAAAAGTTTAAACTTTTTTTGGTGACATTACAAAAACTGCACTCTTGCTTCCTTCTTGCTCTTCATGTTCCTTATTTCTAAAATGTCCTCCCTCCCTATTTTCATTCGTTGATTTTCTTCCTCTCTTAAAGCCCATGCCAAATGCTATCTCCTCCAAGAATCTTCTCTGACCATCCTCCCTTTACTTGCTTCTACTCCTCAACTTTTGAACATCAGTTTTGCCCCTCAAACCCCATATAGAATTTAGTTACTTAGTTTTATAATTTTCTAATGTGCTTTCCATTCATTTTCTAATGAATACATATTGTGGCTCATGAGAGCTAGGATCCTGTCTCATATAAACTTTGATCCTTTTCAACACCTAGCAAGATGTTCTGTAAGAAGTAAATATCTAGATCGATTCTGATGGACATGACTCTCTTCAACAATGAAATGTCTTAAACCAGTTCCAATTGTTCAGTGATGAAGAAAGCCATATATACCCAGAGAGAGGGATATAAATGTGGACCACAATATATCATTTTCATGCTCTCTATCGATGTTTGCTTGCATTATGTTTCCCTTCTCAGATTTTTTTTGTTTCATAGCAAGATAACTGTAAAAATATATTCGATTTGTCAAGTATCTTAACATAATTGACATGTAGTAGACTTCCTGCCATTTAGGGGAGGGGTGGGGACTAGGGGGGGAAATTTGTAACAGAAAGCTTTGCAAGGGTCAATGTTGAAAAATTACCCATACATATATTTTGCAAATAAAAAGCTTTAATAAAATGAAAAAATAATAAAAATAAAAAAGAAGTAAATATCTAAAAAATATTTGATGTATAAATGAAAAAGATATGGAGTTACCTCTTTGCTGACCTAGGACAGATTACAGGCAAATTTTTGAAATAGTTGGGTTGGGTTTTTTTTGGGGGGGTTGTTCTCTACCTTTCTTTTCTTCCCTTTCCCCCAATATCCTTTTCCCTCTCTAATCAGGAACCCAGAAACTTGGTGCCCATGTACTTTCTTAATATCTGTATTGGAGTATCTCACATAGACTGACCATATCATTTTCTCCTAGCCTAAAGTGTTTCATATTCCAAAATTCTTTTCCCAAACCCTATCCATTCCTCCCAATGTAGAGGTATTAGAAAGAAAACAACCTGACTAGATTCACAAGTATATCCATATCCTTTAATTCTTAGTTTTAAAAAGAGAGATGCTTTGTCATTAAAATTCATATTTAATTGATAGAAAATTTTGAATTGTAAAAAGTGAACATTTGAGGCATAATGTTAAAGGGAGAAATTTCAGGTAATGGAGAGAGCAGGCAGCATACCCCAAGGTGGGCAGAATCCTTAGCTGGGATTTTGATTTTGTGATCAAAAAACCCAAGTCTCTCTGGAAGTCTGCCAATGTAACCCTCTTGTTTTGAAGGTGAGAAAACTGATACCCACAGAGGGGAAATAATTTATTCAAGGTTATACAGTTAGTTAGTAATTACATTAGTTGAGCCCAAGTCTCCTGAATCTTAGTCCTGAAGTCTTTTCCACTATCCCCTATTGCCATTTGTTAAAGCATTTTCCTTTCTATTTCTGAAAATACACAATTTCAAAAAGGTTTATTTTTATTATTTTATTTTCCCAAACACTTATGAAATTAGGAGAAAAGACCCCAGGGATATGGAGAAGGAAGGTGTGTGTGTGTGTGTGTGTGTGTGTGTGTGTGTGTGTATGTATGTTTTAAGGGGATCATCAGAACAAAAAGAATTATTAATCTGCCTAAATTGTTTGTATATTGGGGACTACCTATACAGCTCAGCTTAAAAGACTTCTGATCTCGGATCTCCCTTTTCTTAGAAGAATTAGTTGCAGACCTCCAGGACATTAATAGTTTTGAAGCATCTAAAGACAATAACAGCTCTACCCAGGATAGTGTTGATTTGACTAAACTCACATTCTTTGGAGGATTTGCCCTTTCATCCATGTAGGTATTTCTTCAACCGAGAATAAATACAAGCTCTTTAGGTCTTGTTATTGTTTCACAGAGGTTTTATACAACACCCTGAAGACTTTCCCCTTATTGTTTTGCAGCCCATGAGTGGTACTGAAATGGGAACTGAAGCTTCTTTCTCTCTTTCTGAATTGGTTAACCCATGTCAATCTGATCTCACACTGGCAAGTCTGGGATGTTTTCCCAGAGTGAAGGTTAGCCATAGCCATGTAGCTACTATTAAAACTCTCTTTTGTAAATGCTTCCCATTTACAGTGATATAATTGACCCTTAAACATAAAACACTTATTAAGCAACAAGGCAAAAGAACAGTGATCATAACATTCAGTAAAAGATAAGAGCAGGAATAATCAAAATATTACATTATAATATAATCAAAATAACTTTTTTTGATTATTCTTATGTACATACACTGTGTCTGTGGGGTAATTGAGCATGCACTTAGAGAAACCTATCAGGGATGCACATGACTAGGAAAGTCCATGCTTCCAGTTCAACTCATGATTCTGGATGATAGACATTTATATCCTTGGTGTTTTAGAAGAAATAAATTCACCTGTTAGGCAAAACCACTTCTTTGTTCTCTGTTACCTTCTATTCCTCAAAACTATCATGATAGGTAAAAGCACTTCAATATTCTCCAATTGCTGATGTTGTGACCAACTCTTTTAGTTCATAGTCATCCTTGACAGGGTACTGAGAAAGTGTTATGCTCTTCAATGACAAACAGTTCCCTTAAACCATAGAACTGCCAATTCTCTCAGATGTTTTTGGAGATTTTGAGGATTGATTCTCAAGTTGAAAATAGTAATAAGATCCTGCAGCTTTTCTCCATCCAGTTCTTTAAAAAAAAAGATTTTTCTTTGTCTAATCATCTCTCAGCCAAGTCATGATTCTTCTCACAGTAAAGTAGATACAAAGTCTATCTGATATAATAGGCTGAAATCAGAAAGGTCTGAGTTCAAATCTGGCATCAGACACTTACCCTATCTTTTCTTCAGTTTTCTCATCTGTAAAAAGGACATAATAATAGCTTTTACTTACCAGGGTTATTGTAAAGATCAAATCAGTTAATAATTGTAAAGCATTTGGCACAGTGCCTATCACATAGTAAGCCCCATGTAAATGTTAGTTGTAATATTCACAGTGAAATACATACTAAGCCATTTTACACAGGGCCCTGGAATCAGAAAAGTCTGGATTTAAATCTGGCCTCAGACATATAGCTAGTTATGTGATCCTGGACAAGTGATTTAACCTGTTTGCCTCAGTTTCCTCAATTGTAAAATGGGCATCATAATTGTCCTTGACTCACTGGGTTGTTATGAAGATCAAATGAAATAATATTAGTTTTTCAAAAAACAGCACATAATTAGAACATAATAGAGCTTCAATAAATGCTTATTTTCTTCCTCTTCCTTTACCCTTTCTCTCTCCTTCCTAATTCAGAGAAGGCAGTAAAGGATGATACAGGCCAACCCTGGAAAGATTTCTACTTTCAGGCAAGTGATAAAGTTGATAAAGGGCAATACTCCTTATTTCTAGCCAGTCTTAACAAAATAATGCCTTCCTTCCAATCCTCAGGGATTGGAATAGTTGTACTATTTTCTAATACCTCACACAAGGGCCTCCTACTTACATAATGTTTTAGTTCCCCAGCAGTTATTTAATTTATTATTTATCAGCCATAGCTTTCAAAACTCTGAAAATAGTCATAGACAAATGAGTTAATGAATCCCAATGGTTGTATCCATGTCAATATTTTGTTCCTAAACAGGGCCTTTTCTCTATGTTTATTTGAGCTGCAATTCACTCTCAGGCCCTCTTCCACATTTTATCTGAGAGGCTGTATATCTTCTCAAGATGATTTTTAACTATACTTCTTATATAAGTTAGATCCATTAAATTGTAAGCTCCCTGAGTACAGGGATTGTCTTTTGCTTCTTTTTGTATCCCTAGAGTTTGATACATGACCTGGCACAAAGTAGGCTCCTAATAAGTGTTTATCAACTGACTTTTTTGATTGAATGGCCATCATTTCCCATCCCTTTCAAAAACCAAAATGTCCATATATAAAAGGAGAACCCTGGTATCTTAATATTTTTCAGTTTTAATATTTCAATAATAACTCTAGGGTTGTGAGCTGACCCTTATTTTCCATACCCAATGGACACATCTCTTTTTAAGGTCCATTTATCTTTTACAATGTCTTTTATTTCTTCTTTCAGATTCAGCTCCTCATCTTGTTTAACACATTGCAGCCTACTTACACCCACCATGCACCTTGCCCTTTGGGCTTTTTACAGTCTCAATTCTTCCAAGTCTGTGGTATTCTATGATTCACAGCCATTATAGTATGAGTAGGAGAGTGCTGGTGTTAAAGACAGAGGCTTTTGCAGCAATGAACGATTTGGAAAAATTGTGAGCACTGAATAATTTCCCCAATACAATTCAACTCCATCTCCTCCTTATATCCAATTTTGGACCTAGTTCCCTGTCCATCTGCAGCATCCATCTAACACAAATGTGTTGAATAGACTGACTGACAGGCTGCCACCCAACTAAATAGCAAGCAGACAAACTTTTATCATTTTCTACAGCACATCTTTATATTTATGGTAATGATTGAGAGGTGCGGAGAATGTAAACTATTCAATGTCTTTTGCTTGCTGCTTTGTGTAATGCCATTTGACACCCTAGAACAAAATGCAGCCTTGAAATTTTTCCGCAAGCAAGGAATCTTGTTCATTTATTCAACATTTATTAAATTTCTGCCATCTTATGTATTGGAGAAGATAAAAAGCTTAGGCTGTACTTGCCCTCATGGAGTTTACAGTACCCTCAGGGAAATAAGACAAAAATAGATAAATTAATGTCAAATATTATATGATAAGTTCATTAGAAAGTTGCTTAACAAAATACTATATAAAATCAGTTATGGGAAGACTGTTATCTCCAAAGATTAGGAAACAAGGAAGTCTTTGGGAAAGAGGTGGACTTTAAGTTAGAATTTAAAAGACAAGTACAAATTTCTCTAGTATAAAAGGAGGAGCACACAGATGTTTAAATTATACCAGATAGATGTGACTATAGGGACAACTTTCTGATATTCAGCAAAATGTAAAGCAGTGAGACATATGTTCACAAAAGAGATTCACCTATATTATGGTAGATGGTCTCTAAAAAGGCCAATGCATGCTTCCCCTAGGATAAGTCCATTTCCAGGAAACTCATCATCAGGTCATTGTTTCAGTTTTGGTACCTCATAATACCCTAAGTTGCCTTTCTCCTGTTTAGGATAGTGTAAAAACTCTTCCCAAAGTCTCTTTGTAGAGAGGGCTCAGAATTCAAGTCATTCCTTCATTTGCTACTAATGGTTCTGCTTGGTTTTGACTTTACCACCACCACTACCACCATCATCATCTCCCCATGCTGGGTAGCTTCTGGTACATCCATTGAAGTTTGGAAAAAGTGGAAAATAATGGAAGCTGGAAGATCAACTAGGAGAGTGTGGCAGTATTAACAGATGGTTAACAGCATATTAACACTTAATAGATGATGAGGACTTGAAACAATGTAGTAGTCAGGAGAATACTGAAAAAAGGATGAATGAGAAAGATGTTGCATAGAGACAAAATCAGCATAATTTGGGAAATGGGGAGTGGGAGAAGGGAGAACTTTGAAATTATAAACCTAGGATAGTGATATACATAACACAAAACAATTTTTAAAGGAACAAATTTGGGGGGAAAGATAATGAGTTCTGCTTAGGACATGATGAGTTTAAGATATCAATTGGATATTTAGATAAAAATGTCTAGCAGACTATTGATAATGAAGGACTGAAAATCAGGAGAGAGATTATGTCCAGACATGTAAATTTGGGAGTCATCTTCATAGAAACCATCATTGATCTTATGGATGCGAATGAAATAACTGAGAAAGATTTAAAAAAAATAAGGACTTGGTCAGAGTCAAACAAACAAACAAACAAAAAAACCCACTCTTCCTTAAAACAAATGTACACAATCCAGAAAAAATAAATCCTTACATTGACCATGTTCAAAAATATGTTTCATATTGTACATTTTATCCATGACATTTCTGTCAGGAGGTAGAAAGCATGGTAACTCTGTTATGAATTTTTTGTTTAGGCTTAATGAGCCTTTCGATATTTTTTTTCTTGACAATTGTTGCAATTGTCATATAAATTGACCACTTGTTTCTGTTCATTTCACTCTGAATCAATTCATATAAGTCTTCCCCAGTTTCTCTGAATCAGTCCTTTTGATCATATCCTGTGAGATAATACATCATTACATTAATATGCTATAATTTTCTCAGCCACTCTTCAATTGATGGACATTGCCCCCTGAGTTTCTAGTTCTTTCCTAAAACAAAAAGTATTGTTATGAATATTTTGGGGCATATAAATTCATATCAAAGAATGGTAACACTGGATCAAAGAGTATGTATAGTTTAGTGAACTTTTTGAGTATAGTTCCAGGTTGCTTTCCAGAATGGCTGGACAGCTCCACTAATAGTGTATTAGTATGCCTGTTTTTCCACACAGCCCTCGAACAACTGTCACCCTAGATCAGGCCCTCATTATCTCCTGCTTAGTCTGTGGCACTAGCCCCCTAATTAGTTTTCCTGCTCTAATCTCTCCTCTTTTCCAAATCATTCTCCATAAAGCTGCCAAATTAATATTCTTTTAGTACAAATTTGGCTTCTGCTCAAGAAGGTTCAGTGGCTCCCCATTGCCTTTAGGATAAAACACAGACTCCTCAGTTTGGCAATTAAAATCCTTCACAACCTGGCTCCAATCTATCTTTCCAATTTGATTTCACATTTCTCCCTCTCACACTCTTTATGTTCTAGCCAGTCTGGCCTACTTGCCGTTCCCTAGACACGTCAATCCATCTGTTACCTCTGTTTCTTTTCACAGATGGTTCCCCGATACTGGGACTGTACTCTTTCCTCACCTCTCCTTTTTAGAAATTTAGAATTCTTAACTTTCTTCCAGTTCAGCTCAGGTACACCTGTTCTGTGACATCTTGCTTGATCTTCCTGACTGATTGTGCTCCTCTTATCCTCAGCTGAACCTGCATTTACTTGTCTCTTTACATGTTTTATACATGTACATATACACATACAAACACACACATGTTTATATAGACACATACACATATATATGTGTTTCTATGGATACATATATATGTATATATATATATATGTCCCCTGCAATGAATAAAGGCTTGTTGAGTTCAATTGGATTGTGGTTTATTAAAAGTAAAAAGAAAACAAGAGAATCCTATGGAAATGGGATTGTCTATAGAACTATAAAGTCCTGGCCTCCTCCTGTCCCCACCCCAGCTGAAGGAATTGGGCAAATGTATTTACTTGCCCAATGACTACACACCCCAAGTTTGAGCTTCATTATATTTGGGACTGTTAGAAAGATTATAAACTACTGCCTGCTTCAGTAATGAACAGGATAGTTTGTTGGGGCATGGGGGAGACATCAGATATAGGGGACTGAGGTTTGATTCTGGGCTCTGAGGGACTAGCTTGGCTTCTCATTTATATTAATTCAGGTGCTCTCCTGTTAATACCCCTCTTAATGACATACCTGGTTACTAAAGACCAAGGACCCCATCATACACACATGTATGTTTGTTATCACATAGATATGTTTGTGTATTCATGCCATCTCCCTGATGGAAGTAAAGTCCTTGTGGATAAAGACTTTTTTTCATTTTTATTTTTGTTTCCTCATGTCTAGATCAGTGCCTGAAGTATAAGTATCATTGATTCTTGATAAATACATAGTTAATGATAAAGTGATAATGTCAAATGTGTATTTGTGTGGTGATTATTATCTTCCCTTTATTCTGTTTCTGAGAGGTCATCACTTCTCTTAAGCAGCCACCAAGCAGGCATGATCAATGTCCTCAGAGATTAGAGAGTGGAGATGAGGAGGCAGAGAAGTGCTGGGGTAGATTATAGGTGGGAACTCATCATGTGCAGAAGGTTAAATGAATGCAGAAGCAGCTTGGTACCATGGATAGCATTTTAAATCTGGAATGAGGAAGACCAGAATTCAGATCAGACCCTAGCTATATGTTTCACAGCAACTCAC
Source organism: Myrmecobius fasciatus (assembly GCA_023553655.1). NCBI lineage: Eukaryota > Metazoa > Chordata > Mammalia > Dasyuromorphia > Myrmecobiidae > Myrmecobius > Myrmecobius fasciatus. Next base: position 49,362 of record JAJPUD010003153.1, on the reverse strand, counting down.
TTAACTTTTGTGAGCCTCAGTTTCCTAATTTATAAAATGGTGATAATAATAGTACTTATGATGTGTCTCAGGTATAACACCAAATGATGAGATTTAAGAGAGCAGTTGGCATTAAATGTTGGGGTTTGGCTCCAAATGATGAGATTGATGTAGGCATAAAATGTCGGTCATATGGATAATTCACAGAGGCCATTCTATTTGGCAAAAGATAGGTTTATTTAGGAGAAGAGGTTATAGACAAAATGAATAGATAAATAAATACCAGGAATAGTAAATATGAAATAGTTTTGGGAGAATAATAGGGTTACTAAGAAAAAGAGTTTGGAAGAATCTATTAAAGGAATATGCCTTGAGATGGGAGTACGCCCTTAAGTGACAGACATTTAGCACCCTAAAAGAGTTAGTTAGCTATAAGAAGACACCATGAGGCATGGTGGGGGGAATGAAAAGAAAGACACCATGAAGCATGGGGATGAGGAGAAAGATACTACAAGGTAGAATACTGTGGTGGGCTAACCCCAAAGGGTTCAGCAAAAATGGCACAGGCCATGGACAGATTTATAGAGGAAATTAACCTTGTGAGAGGAGGGGAGTTGATGACTTGGATTTCTGACTGAACACGGCTAAGTGGGGCTATCCAGGACCTCCACAGAGGGTGGAACTAATGTGGACTTATCCTTCAGGAATAAGCCCCGTTGGCTATTATCAGCTATAACCAATTTCCAGACTATCCTGTTTGTATATTGATTATGAAGACTGAATTCTTTATCAACCTCTATTGTCTATCTCCCAAGCTCTGTGCAACTTTAAACAACCTATCAGATATTGATTAGCATATCTTGGTTGGCCAGGAGCATCTGGCTTCCTGATCCCTCCCTCTGAGTTCCCCTTTTTACTTTCCTATTTGTATTTCTCCTATAAAAGATCTGCTCATGATGAAGATCTTTGCTAAATTATTTTCAGGACTAAGCCCTCTATGAGGTTACTCTCTCTCCTTTCTCGTAGTTCCTTCCCTTTAATGGCATCTTTCTTCTCACTATAGCTAACTCTGCTTTGTCTATTAAACTTCAATCGATGGCTTACTCCTACCTCGTGGAATATTTTCCTTTCTTCTGGTTAATTGTGAGTTTCCTTGGGAAATTTGTCTTTTTAATTTTTGTTTTTTGCTAACTATATGCTTTCCCAGCTCTATTTCATGTTTGCCATTCCTGGTGCCTATTTTTACCTCTTGTTTTGTCTGAAGCCTCTTTCCCTAAATAAACCTACCTTTTGCCAAAGAGAATGATCATTGTGAATTTGTCATATGTTAATTCGAACTAGGGATTGCTACCCTGATCTCATCAGGATCTTAAGGATGAACTGATCCCATCGATGCCTTTCCTTGCTTGCTTCAGAGTTTTTATCAGTACTTTAGGCTTTCTCTGCCAATCCTGGTAGCCCAGGCCCTCATCACATATCTGACAGGTTTGCTATAAGGATAAAATTAGAAGATATTTGTTAATACTTTGCAAAAATTCACAGCACTGAACTTAGAGAGATCTGCAGAAATCTAGATGGGTGAAGTGGAGGAATCCATTCTTCTTATTTAGGCTCTATTGGTATAGTCAGGGACAAATAATGGATGCAAAGAGGTATCCATAGGCTAATAGAGTGCAAAGATTTATTGTCCTTGTACAAAGGGCAGAAAAAGTTCCCTGATTAAATACGAAAGAGAGCTTGTCTTAGATGAATGAAGATTGGTCACAGAGCTCACTGGCTCTGAAAATAGTTGAATAGTCAGAGTTTGAGACTGGAAACTAGCTTTGTGGAGTGTGACCTTTGAGCCTCTAGATTAGAGACCTGAACAGGCCTACCTAAGAAATCTAAGTAGTAATTACTGTAGCCACCCCGAATATACAGCTGACTATGGAAATTGTTATTTATCCTTGGTTCTCAGAGGACTATGACAACAGGAAAATGATGCCATGGTTTGCAAGAAAATTGGATTTAAGTGATGTGGATGGAGGCTGCGCAAAGTCTCTAGCCTCACTTTTTCCTCCAGAACCATCTGGGTCCAGTGGCAAGATATAGATCAGGATAACTGGAGATGGCTTCCACTAGATGCAATAGAAGACTTTGGCTATGCAGATAGACAACTCAGAATGGTGGGAAGAGGCCCTGATAGACCCACCTGATAGTAAAGGTAAGATAGTGTGGTAAAGGCTGCTGGTAGACAGCATTCTCTTATATATGAGTGAGGGAGAAGTTCTGGAGATTACTTTAGGCTTGAACTTTAAAAGAAGAGAAGAGAAGATAGAGAGAGAGAGAGAGAGAGAGAGAGAGAGAGAGAGAGAGAGAGAGAGAGAGAGAGAGAGAGAGAGAGAGAGAAGGAGAAGGAGGGAGGAAATCTTCTCCATAAAGGAACTTTGGATAAAATATAAGATTGATAGGAGATTAAAGGAGACACTCTGGGAATGGTAAAATTTGTGCCCCTACATGCAGTATTGAGCCTTTCAAGTTCATCCACATATAAAGCATTCCCTAAATATCCACTCTACTTGAACATAAGGACCTACTAGATACCTGAAACCTGGGTACTTGCAATGGGGGTCCATCAGGGGATTTCAGTCTCCATAGGGGATTTCTGGAGTCAGAATACTAAGAGAAGAGGTATTCCTGTATGGGAATAACTTTTATGACAGTAATTGTGGAAAAGGTCAAATGGATTCCCTTAGAGTTGCCAGAACCATGCCATGATATTAACACCAAAGGATTACAGTTTTTGAGAGGCAAAAAAGTCATTTCCTCCCTCTCTAGTCGTGGAGAAAAAAGGGCTGGAGTACTTGGCTAAGCCAGATTCCCTTAATAACTTTATATGTCCTATGAGGAAGGCAGATGGCCTCTGGCAGCTTCACTGCATGACAGGAAGCTGAATAAAGTGGTCCTGCCAATTGACCTTGTCAATGTGATGACTAGGTAGTTCAAGCCGCAGGTAAGGTATATGGTCTCATTGACCTCTACTTTTTTTTCTTTATTCCTCTGGCCAAAAATAGTCAAGAACAATTCTCTTTTATTGGAAAGATATCTTCCTGTCCCATTCTTCCCCAGGACTACCTGAACTCTCTTACTGTCATGCTATGGTAGTCAGAAAACCTAAAAGAGGCCTACTTTCTGGAGGTCAGCATTTCTGTAACTATATTGACAATGTAATATTGACTGGACCAGTTGGTCCCGTAGTGTTTGAGGTCCTAGGTTGGAGAATAATAGTCTCTATGAAAGACATGGGGCAGAAGATAAACTATAAGGAAATCTGATTTCCAACCTCTTCAGTCAAGTTTTGGGGAACCCATTACATGAGAAGGAGATAGAGGATGTCAAATACAGTCTAAAATAAGTTATTGATGCTCAACAAGGGAGTAGGCATTGATGATGGGCAGCAAAGTTTTCAGCAGAATGGGTAGAGATAAAGGCTCCAGTAGAGCAGCCTGAGTCCTAGTCAGTGGCAAGAGTAGCAGCAGTATGGATCCATTGGGTAGTAATATCATGGGTACTGTCAATAGGTAGGTTTTCTGGAACTATTCATGAAGAGATTGTGACACAGCCAAAGACTTTCCGTTCTGGTGCCTTCAAGAGGGTTTGATGAGAACCAGCTCCGAAGGATGATTGTTTTGGAGAGCTTTGTCTGCTTTTGAGGGCTGAACCTTCTCTGTAGTCTTCTTGTAAAAGTCATTGCTCAAGGGAACAATCCTTTCAGGAGGCTGAGCTACAAGCTCCATGGCTATTTATGTGACAACCTTGAGAGAAAGAGTACACAAAAGCTTCATCTACATGGATTCCTTTGAGAGGGAACCAGAGCTCTAGGGCCTGGAGGCAACAGGACCAAACAATTAAAGTTTCTCACCTTTGGGCCAGAATCAGTGGAAGTGCTTTCCTTGCCTCCTTGTATGTGCAGTGTTTTATGGAACATAAGACAGCTATCAGAGAGATCATATATCCTCTGCTGAGCTAAACATCTGAGTGGTAACCTTTTGAAAATGGTGGAATTAAAATATTAGGGATAAAAATTACCTTAAGACATCACCCAGCCCATCACTCATATTTTATCTTTGGAAAAAAATTGAGATCTAGAGAAATTAAGTGATTTGAAGGGTATAGTGTCTGGTTTGGAAATGTAAAAGAATTAATTGGTGAGAAAAATGTGGTGTAAGGGAACTATGCCGATCCCTAAGTGTTGTGTACTCAGTAACTCAGCCCCACTAAACCAGTGATTAGCTTGCCTTTATGTGCCTTAGCCAAGAGCTAATCATAAATCACTGAATCGATAAACAAACCAGGCCAAATCCACCAGGAATGGTTTAGCCACAAAGCCAGAATTTGGAAACCAACAGATGCAATAGCATTGTCAAAATCTAAAATTGGCAAATTCACAGGCAGAGAAAAAGTCATTCCAGAGGCTAAAGCAGAAAAGCATGATTAGAGTTCTCAAGTGACCCTTTAAGAACTTGGGGATTAAAACCAGTGGAAGATCAGGGCAGTATATAAGTGTAGGAATATGAAGCATTGAAATGACAGTTTGCTCAAGGTTCAGCTTCAAGAGGCAATGCAATATGGCAATTCCCTTGGTCATTACATTCCAATGATGATAATGTAGTTTTAGACTTGGACAGTTGAATGTAGATTCTGAAAAATGGAGAAAGAAACACTATCAGATATTGTCAGTTCTTGGAGAATGAAGCCAGTTTCTATTACTACCTCGTAATTGTAGTAATCTGACTGGGTCTCTTTGGTTTCTTGGCCCTTAAACATTTTTATACATGAATGAACATAGTCTGATGATGCTGTAGTCAAAAAACAATGTCTTCCATGCCCCGCCAAGACAATGTTCCCTGTAACCAGGCCTGGGGGAAATACACAAAATTCACACATACAGGAAAGAAAGACATTCCTACACTAAGATTGATGAAAAACAAACACCCAGTTGTGTAGCATTGGGTGTAAATGTCAATCTCCCAAATGCATAATGCTCGTGCTTGCAATACTTTCTGACATAAAGAGAGTCATCTTAGTGAACTATAGACATTCTGAACAAAAAAAGTGAAATAGATGAGTAGTTATGAGAATACATCACAGCAAAAAGGTATAATATGGTAGTGATCAGATAGCTCAGCTTTTTAAAAGTCAGCTAGTAGTATAGTGTACAGAATGCCGGACCTAGAGTCAAGGAGAGCTGAGATCAAATTCAGCCTCAGATATTTAGTATAATAGTTTCTTCAACTACAAAAGGGAGATAATTAAGGCATTTATCTTGTAGAATTATTGTAAAGATCAAATAAGGTAATATTTATAAAAAAATCTTAGCACAATGTTTGGCATATAGTAGATATTACATAAATGCTTGTTTCCTTCTTTTCTTTTGGTCATTAGGGATGATCAATTTTCCCTCAATTAATGCTGAATTCCCTTTCTGAATCTTCTGAAGACTACCTATACAGAAAGAAGAGTTAGATTACAAATTCAGAAAAATAAACTGGCATTGAGGCGTAATATAGTAATGATTGGGAACTTCATTTATTCAGGCTAGAGCCCTCTCTTTGTCAAAAGCAGAGCAACTAATAACTTCACACCTTAAAAATAATTTCATCCTTTAAAATGTTGGGGAACCAACAACTGGAAATTCTATTCTGGTTCAGATTTTTACTAATGGAAGTTGGTAGCTAAGGTAGAAATAATGGAAATTTTGTGAGAAAATGTCTATTCTTTAAATAGAGTATGCAGTCGAAGGGAGTAGAGTTGGCTTTGGTCTGACAAGCATTATAGATTTTTGGAGAGAGGATTTAAAAAAACTCAGAGGAAGGATAAAAAGCACTTCATGGACTAAAAGTCTACAGGGTAAGGTAGCCTAGGAAAGATGGGAAACTTTTAAAAGTTAAATTCCGAAAATACTAAGGGAAATACTTTCAATGAGGAAGACAGACAGGAATTTTTTTGAAGAGACCAATATATATGCACAGAAAACTCAGCCTCCAACTTAGACTTTTAAAAAAGAAATGACTCAAGATCGAAAGAGTAGCATAAGACTATAAGAATAATGTCAGAATGTCAAAATTTAGAATAAGCTGAAACTGTCAAGAAAACCTAAGAATAGCAAAAAGGTTGTGGTTGTTTTAAATCTACACTGAGAAAAAGAAGAAGCTCAAAAAAAAGATGTGGACAACTGCTTGGGGGTGAATGAGATGATGGAAACCAGTAACAGAGAAAAGGCAAAGCTATTCAAATTGTTACTTGGTCTCCCTTTCAAGAAAAATTGCCTTTAGACTGAATGGAACAAAAATGGCTAATGGAGAGTTGGTACTCTAGATAAGGACTGTGCCCTTATCTGTGTGCCCTTAATGAACTCCAATCTCCTGGCATGTGTGTGCTGCATCTTCAGGTACTGAAAGGATTGACTATGTGATTATTGCATGCCTCCAGGTGAAGCTTGAAAGACTAGGTAGAATGAGAGCTGGAGAAAGGCAGATGTCCCCATTGTGCAAAAAAAAAAAGAAAGAAAGAAAGAAATGTGTGTTTGTGTGGAAAATGGAATTTGCAAATGATAGGTCAGTGAGCTTTGCTTTAATTCTTGGAGAGAATCCAGGATGGATGATTAAAGGACCAACAAGTGAACATTTAGAAAAGAAAACCATAATCACAAAAAGCCAGACTAACCTTATTTCCTTTTTTTGGTCAGGATTACTCAGCTGATAGGGCAGTGAGATGGCACAGCAGAATGCAGAATCTGGAATCAGGAAAACTCATCTATCTGGATTGAAATTCAGCCTTAGACTCTTATTGGCTGTGTGATCCTGGGCAAGTCACTTAATCCTGTTTGCCTCAGTCTCCTCATTTGTAAAATGAACTGGAGAAGGAAATAGCAAATTCTTTGCCAAGAAAACCCCAAATGGAAAGACAAAAAGTTACACATGACTAAATACAACTGAACAACAACAACAGCTATTATTATTGTCACCACCATTACTACTATTGCTACCATTACCACTACTACGACTATTACTACTACTACTACTACTATTACTACTACTACTAATACAAACACCACCACCACCACTACTACTACTATTACTACTACTACTACTATTACTACTACTACTAATACAAACACCACCACCACCACTACTACTACTATTACTACTACTACTACTACAAACACCACCACCACCACTACTTACTACCACAACTAAATTTACAGATCAAGGGATGCTGTAGATGAGAAATATCAAACATGCAGCCCATAAGAATCATGTTAAAATAGAATTGGAAACTACCTAAGAAAATGAATAAAAATACAATAGAATACAGATAATATCAATATGTAGTTTTCTAAATCAATATGCTAAATATACTAAATCAACATCCTAAATCAAAAATCAAAGGCAGGGATCCTTATGTATGGTTTTGTGGCCCCCATTTCTATTTGCTAGTTTGATGCCCTTCCCCTCCCACCACCATATGCAATCTGTATCTATCTATTTTTGATGCCTCTGTATTTCACCTTTCTGAAGTCTCCTAAGATCTCCCCTCCTCTCCTCTGACATTGCCTCTATTCTGGTGCAGATTCATATCACCTCTTGCTTGGATTACTACAATAGCCTGTTGATAGGTCTGTTGGTCTTAGTTCTCTCCCCATTCTGATCCATCTTCCATTCAGCTTCCAAAGTGATTATCCTGATGACAGGAAAAGATAACGATGAATGTTGGAGGGGATGTGGGAAAACTGGGACACTGATACATTGTTGGTGGAACTGTGAACGGATCCAA
>JAJPUD010003153.1:0-26216 GCA_023553655.1 Myrmecobius fasciatus | reverse complement strand
TCTCAGTTCCCACAGGCCTCTCTCTGGATGTATATGACTATCTTCATCGCAGCACAACTGGTTTGAATCACATCATTGTTGAAGAGAACCATGTCCATCAAAATTGATCATCGTATAGTCTTGTTGCTGTGTATAATGTTCTCCAGGTTCTGCTGATTTCACTCAGCATCAGTTCATGCAAGTCTCTCCAATCCTCTCTGAAATCCTCCTGTTGGTCAAGGATCCCAATTCAGACAGAAGTTAGATGCCTTCATTGATCTTTCTGAGGCTGAGATTTTATAAATTTGATTCCAGCTTAAAGACATCTTGGATTTTCTACATGTGAGCATTTGAAGTGTTGGACCTGAGGAGAAGTGTCATTAGTTTATTGCTTCTGGCAACCAGAAAAAAACTCATTATTCTGCTTGGGACCATACATTCCAGTTACTTGTTGCCTACAAATCATAATAAAAATGAACATATGAGGAAAAATTAAAAAAGATTTCTTGTGATTCTGAATCACACACAGTCCAGGTGAGCAAGGAAGTAATTATAAGGTCCTATGTTCAGATTCTGGCCTTGAATTATACTTCCTCCCCAGAAATAGGGAAACATCAGGAATTTGTTTGTATTATGTACCTTACAAACCTTTCTTTTAAATTGGTCTTGAACTGAGGATGGAGTAGGAAAGAGCACAAACTCTAGAGTGGTGACATTCAAAACCCATTTCTTTTTTCTCTCTCCAACTTAATAGTATTTATTTTTCCCAATTACATGTAAAGATAGTTTTCAATATTTGTTTTTGTAAGATTTTGAATTCTAAATTTTTCTTCCTCTCTCCCTTCCCTTCTTCCTTCCCCAAGACAATAACAAAATCCAGTATAGGTTATACATGTACAATCATGTTAAACATATTTCTATATTAGTCATTTTATGAAAGAAGAATCAGAAAAAAACCATGAAAAACAAAAACAAAAGAATTTAAAACAGTGAAAATAGTATGTTTCAGACTGCATTCAGTCTCCATAGTTCTTTCTCTGGATAAGGATGACATTCCCCATCACAAATCTTTTGGAATTGTCTTGGATCACTGTATTGTTTCAAACGCCATTTCTGATGCTCACTTGCTGAATTATCCTGAACTGTCTGCATAACCCTTTGCACCTCAGGTTCCTCTATAGCTGAAGTTGGGACTAAATAATATCTCAGGTTCTGTACAGCTCTAAAATGTTGATCCTCTGATGAAGGTCCCTAAACTGTTGGGATTTACCAGGCTCTTCTTCTCTCTCTTCCTCTTCAGTTGGGGTTCCTCTGAATTCATTGTGTATTGGCCTCTTGTTTTCATTTCCCTCCTCTTTGAAAATCCCTGCCTATTCTACTGAAATACAAGATAATGTCACCAGCTTTATGGAACCAGAGGAAGGAAAAGGGAAAGGAATCTTTATTAAAGCACCTACTATGTGCCAGGCACTGTGCTAAGATCTTTACAACAAGCCTGTGAGAGAGCTGCTATAATGATCCCTGATTTATAGTTGAAACTGAGGCAGCTGAGATTAAGAGTTTTGCCTGGGATCACAGAGCTAGTACCTTGAGTTGGATTTGGATTTGGGTCTCCTTGACTCTAGGGACAGTGCCCCCTTCACCACATCACCCACCCACCCATCATAAGACTTAGAACATGACTCCATCACCTCTTCTTTGACTCTTTAATAAGATGATTGAGCCATGAGGATGGTACCCATATTTACTTGAGAACTTCACAGTTCCTGTTATCATTGTCACTATGTAGGTAAATTAGAAGGAGAACCATTTCCTTCATGTTGATCAAGTTGCTAAGCCTAGACCTTCCCTTGATCCTATTCCTTTGATTGATAAAAGTACATTGGCTTGGGGAGTCGAGGCTTGCATTCTAGGCTTTGCCCCATTATGAATTATTATGTAAGGCAAGTTACTTCATCTTTCTAGATTTCTTCATCTGCAAAATATGTCAAATAAATTGTAAGCTTCCTTCCAGATTTATCACTGTTGGGTTTCCTTTCCTCTCCAAAAAAGATAAGTATCTTCCTCTCTAGTCTGTACCTTCCAATTTCCCTCTGTTCTATTAATTAATTCACAGAATTCAGATTCTATGAATATATTTATATAATTCCAAATTGAAACTGAGGATACAATTTGTGGAGGAGATGTTATAGTAAATAAAGTTGTGCCATAACATAAAAAGGTGTTTTGCTTTAGGACGTGACTTCTTTCTCACTTCTAGTTAAAATATGTGTCCCTGCATGATTGTCTTGTTTATTTATTATCCTTCTCTCTGAATTCCTATTAATTAAATAAAAGAGAGACAGAGAGGGAGAGAGGCAAGGAGAGACAGAGATAGGCAGAGAGATGGAGAGACAGACAAGAGAGCAAGAGAAACAGAGAGCTTATTTCACTGTGAGTAGGTGTACATTTCATTCAGAAAGATGCTAAACATACCAAAAGTGAGAAATGTTAATGTTTTTCTAACTCAATAAAGCTTGATTTCTTTCTCTTCACACCAAATATGGAAACTAATTATAAATGAAATAAAGAGAAATGGTCTTCGTGTGGCTAGGCTATCGACTGTTTAGAGGTGTGTATGTCAGGGAAGAGAAGAGTTCTTGAATTCTCTTTCAATTTAAGGGCTGACAATGATAGTGATGAGTTAAAGAAGGAGAATAAAAAAGAACAATATTTTTTTCTATTTCCTTACAATATGTCTTTAAATAATTTTCAGTTCTGTCTAGCTCTTCCTGACACCATTTGGGGTTTTCTTGGCAAAGAGGCTGGAGTGGTTTGCCACTTTCTCCCCTAGCTCATTTTGCAGATGAGGAAACCAAGGCAAACAAGATTAAGTGATTATCCCAGGGTCACACAGCTCCTAAATGTTTGAGGTTAGATTTGAACTCAGAAAGATGAGTCTCCCTGACTCCAAGCCTGGCACTCTCTCCATTTTGCACCTAGCTGTCCCTCCTTATAAAAGCAATGTACTTAAAATACATTTCACCTAATTTGATCATCATAATTAGTCTGTAAAATAGGCAGGATAATTATTATCACCCCCATTTTATAGGTAAGGAAGTTGAGGTCACAGAGCTCATTAGTTCTAGATTTGGGATTAGATCCCTGGTCTCTTTTTTTCTCCAACTAGTGTTCATTTTGCTTTATGAAGGGGATGAAACTCAAAGAAGGTACAATGCTGTAGTAAATAAAATGTAAAGAGAAAGCTCTCTATTCTATTCTCCTGGAGCAGCAGATATGACTTCAGTGACTGTAGGGATTGAGAATTTCAGCAACAGACACTGACCTTACTATAAAATAATATTAACAACAACAACAACAACGATAATCAAACAAATTAATAAATGAATGAATAAATACTTAAGTAGATAGGTAGATATATCAAAATTATCTATAAATTTGTTTTGTTTCTCTTCTTCTTTTCCTTCCCCCAGTCATCCCTTAGAACAAAGATAAAAAAGAAATAGGAAAAAGAACTGAACAAATCTAACCAACTCATCAACCAAGTCTAGCAGTATATGAATTGTTCTATAGTCATAGCCTTCCTAGCTCTCTAAAAAGAGAGGTAAATATTGTTATCTCTTTTTCAGTGCCAAGCATTCTCATGATAATTATTATACAGCTTTTAGTGTAACTTTTTTTGTTCTCTTCCTTTAGACTGTCATAATCCTTGTGCATTTTGTTTTAATAGTTTCCTTACTTCATTTTGTATCAGTTCATGTGAGTCTTCCCTTTTATTGAGTTATTTATATTCATCATTTCATAGGACACAGTAGTACTCTATTACATTCATGTACCACAGTTTATTAACTTCCCATTTTAAAAAGAAGCATAGAAACACAGATTTGGAAAGAACCTTAAGCTCAGTGTAATGGAGTCGGATCCTATTAGCTTGAGGGAGTTGATAGTTAAAATTTCAGTGTGAGCATTTGCACCTTGAAATTGGCAAATATTATAAATCTGCACCTGAGTTATTGTTTTATAGGTTGACTAGACTTAAGAAAGTGTAGAATGCTGCTGATTATGGGCTGTCTGCTTCTGACCTGAAAGACTATTCAACTGAAGCTGACCTTGTCCCAGGTCCCAGACCTATAGCCTGAGGCTGACCAGCTATGACCACCTGCTTCCCCCAAAACTCCCCTCTCCAGATACTGAAGCTTTCTCAAAAAGAACTTACTTTGTAAAATTGTGCAATGTCTCAAAGCCCCTCGCATTCATCTTTCAAGAATTTTATCCTCTCCCTCTCCCCTCTGCCCTGGTATTCTATGAGACCCCTGTGCCCAATTCCCAATTTGGGTATCCCAGCGCTTGCTGGTGAATGGCACTCTAGTTGCAACTCCCTTTGTCTCAATTAAAAATTAATTTTTGCTATATTAGCAATCTTCTCTTTAATTCATGTTGACACAATAGAGCAAATGTTAGTATCGCAAGTTAAATTTAACAATATGTCCTGGGCATATTATTATTTTTACTTAAATTTTTTTGTTGTTGACAACTAGGTTGCTTAGTGGTTAGAGCACTGAATCTAGAGACCTGTGTTCAAATCTATACTCAGACACTTCCTAGCTCTGTGACCCTGGGGGCTCACTTAATCCCGTTTATTTTAATACACTAGAGAAAGAAATGGCTAACCACTCTAGTATCATTGCCAAGAAGAACTGCCTGGAGATTATTACTATGATATAAAGTAATGAAGGGTCTTGCAGCAGCAGCAGCAGCAGCTGTAAGCACCACCACCACCATTTTTTGGAGAACAAGTTGTTTTTATTTCCCACAACTGCTTAGAGATGATCAAATCGAACCTATAGTGGTAAAGGAATCTACTCTGTAACATCTCTGAAAAGTGGATCATTTAGCTTTGTCCTGAAGACTTCTATGGAAAGGAAATTTCCTACTGCTTTAGGATGTTTATTGAACTTTTGGGCAGCTCTACTTGTTGAGCCTAAATCAGTCTCTTTGTAGCTTGCAAACATTCCTTTTAATTTATCTTTCTGGGACCAAGCAGAATAAGAACTCTTTGAACATTTGACAGCTCTCAAGTTCCACTCTACTTGCTCCCTGCACCCCATTCCCAGCTTTCTCATTTCTAGACTGATATCACCAAATCCTTGGAGAGATCTTTGTAATCATGTGATCTCCATCCAGTTCTCCTTCCATGTTGGGTTGTCTGCTGCAGGACATTCTCCTTCTATTCAACTTCTTTCCTAAATTATGGCACAATTAGTTTAGTACTCCAGATGTGATCAGATCAAGGCAGCACACAGTAGGGCTTATTGATTCCCTTGTTCTGGAATGTAAACTGGGATAACCCTAAACTTTCTGTCTACCATTCCTTACTGTTGGAACAAATTGAGTTTGTAGATGACTAATCAATTAACAAGTATTTATTAAGCATTAACCATGTGTATGGTATCACATAGTCTTTTCAGTTGTGTCCAACTCTTAGTGACATCATTGGGGGTTTTCTTAGCAAAGATACTGCAGTAATTTGACATTTCCTTCTCTAATTCATTTTACAGATGAGGCAGCAAGCAAATAGGGTTAAATGACTTGCCTAAGGTCATACAGCTATTATCTAAAATCAAATTCAAAGGAGACAAGTCTAATTCCAAAGCCAGTGCTCTATCTACTGTATCACCTAAATAATAAAGGTGGGTGAAAATCTATCACTTCCTTATTTCAAGTGAAATATTTTTCATGACTTTTTGACATTACCTGTTAGAACATTTTAGTTTTCTATCTTGGATACTGGTAGTTTAATTAGTGATCAAGTCTTTTTTTTTTTTTTCATTTTTGGTTTCCCTGTTTCATTTCCTTCAGGAACTATTTAAGAACTTCTCTTTCTTTGGTGCTCTAACCTTAGCAGGTGAAGCAAATTTCCTTTCTCTTAGAAAAGGACTTTTTAAAAATTGTTCCACTTGTAACCCTTTTTAGTCTGAGAAATTTTTATGTGCCCCCAGGGAATATAAGTATAAAAAAGATATACAAATCAAACATTTATGCTAATTTTGCAATCCTCACATTTAGTTATGAGAGTCCATCTGGGATTGAGGCCCACAATTTAAGAACCTTTACCTTGGAAGACTAAATCTATCTAATATAAACACACTATACTTTCCTTCTTTCCTCCTCCAAATTTTGTACTTTATCTTCCATTCCTTCTTCCTTTCCTGTCATAGCTGTATATGACAGCTAAGAGATAGAGAGAGTATTTATTAAGCATTTATTACCTCCAGGCACTGTGCTAAGCTCTCAGAATGCAGATATAAGCCCTCCAAAAAATAAAACAACAGGGGCAGCTAGGTGGCACAGTGGATAGAGCACCACCCTGACGTCAGGAAGACCAGTCAAATCTGGTCTCAGACACTTTAACATTCCCTAACTGTGTGACCCTGGGCAAGTCACTTAACCTCAATTGCCTCAGGAAAAAAAATAAATAAAAAAATAAAACAACAAAACAAAAACTCTCTGGCAATACAGATATAAGCAAAAACAGACAGAAAACCTCAAACCCTGGAATACAGACATAATAGTAATGATAATTTTAAGTGATAGTTTTACCCTCAAGTAGCTTATATTATAATGAAGGGAAGACCACATATAGAGTACAGGTGGAAAGAGCTATAATCCCCCTCTTCATAATATTCACAACTCTTTGGGATTGGTTCTACAATAATTGTTATTATTATTGTTATTTGTTTTATTCTGAACTTAAAAAATAAAACAAGCATTTTTATAACATAATAGAATAGGAAAAAAGGATTGCACATGAAACTACAAATCTATTATATACAACATGCTATTCCTTTTTATATAATAATACAGTTATATAACTTTCTTCCTACCCCCCTTTTTTTTTCTTCCTTCTCATCTTCTTACTCCCACATATTATTGCTGTTTTACAGAAAGGGAAATGAGTCTTGGGAAGGTTAAAATTGGCTCACTGATATAGAGCTGAAAGACCTCTTAGCAGTTATTGAGTCTAACCTCTTCATTATACAAATGAAGAAACTAAGACCTATATAAATGAGTTACTGAAGCAGTAAGTGGCAAAGCTAGTCTCTGACTCTAGATGCAGTGCTCATCTTATTGCTCCATGATGGCCACAAATATACAGCTAACAAGTATTGGAATTAGGACTAAAACTCAAATTGTTGAACTCTGAATCAACCATACCAAGCTGCCCCCATGGAACAAAACAGCTATAAAACTCTTTAAAGAGAGGAAATGAAGGCAATATATTGTTCACCTTGAATGTCTCCTTCAAAAAGCTCCAGAGAACATACTAATGTAGTCTGAGTTGTGGAGAGGAGGAAATCCTTCCTTTGCAGCCATCCTGGATTTTTAACAAAAATTCATGGCTGCCTCTTGTGTTGTGGCAGGGGCTATTGCAGCTCTCTTGTCTCAGGGGGAATCTGGGGCCAGTTGCTCAGTTTGTACTTTCTAATTACCTATCTTTCAAAACTTCTTAGATAGAACATCCTGCCCACTAAGTGTGAGTCTTAAGAAGGGACTTAGAAACTCATCATTTAAGTAGCCATGTTTGAAATACAGAGGACCTTGGTTAATGGTGGGCAGTGATGAGTAACCTTCAATTATTCCTTGAATTATCTATCCGTTTGAGTTTTCTCTAGTCTATATCCTGTCCTAGTATATTAATCTCCAAGAATATG
Source organism: Myrmecobius fasciatus (assembly GCA_023553655.1). Classification (NCBI taxonomy): domain Eukaryota; kingdom Metazoa; phylum Chordata; class Mammalia; order Dasyuromorphia; family Myrmecobiidae; genus Myrmecobius; species Myrmecobius fasciatus. The sequence goes on along the minus strand of JAJPUD010003153.1, from coordinate 18,525 downwards.
ACTTATACTATAATGACTGTAATAAATTGAAAATGGGCTTAATGGAGAAGAATAATCATGGTGGGACAAATTGTTTTTAACAATGTAGTTTCAATTGGCACATGTACAAAACGGAAAGAATTTAGAACATATAGAAAGAAGTGTTCAAATCCTGTTTCTAGGCTGATCTTAAGTGGTATTTAACTTCTTTGAACCTTCATTTCCTTTTTTTTTTCTTTTGCTGAGGCAATTGGGGCTAAGTGACTTGCCCAGGGTCACACAGCCAAGAAGTATTAAATGTCTGAGTTCATATTTGAACTCAGGTCCTCCTGACTTTAAGGCTGGGGCTCTATCCACTGTACCACCTAACTGCCTCTAACCTTCATTTCTTAATCTGTAAAAAGTGGGCAATAAATTTGTTTTATACTTGGGGATACCTACAATTTTCATATAGACCCTCCATACTTATTCAAAACCATATGCTGCAAATTTTTTCTTATTCTCTTTCTACCATTATATGTTTTCTTTTGCTAGTAAACCAAAGTATACAATTTAAAGCAGAAATATTTAATAAAATAGCATTGTAAAAAATAGTAATAATTAATCAGTAAATATTTATTAAACTTTTATTGTATAGCAGGCACTGTATAAGACACAGGAGACACAAATAAAAAAGCTATACAGTCTTTGCCTTTAAAGAAAATAATATTCTAGTTGAGAGAGATAATATATAGAAGAATAGAACCTTGGGAAGGAAATTTTGGTCTAAATTAGAGGTATTAAACTCTAGGCCCAGTGATGGTTCATAGCCTGAAGATGTCTAACTAGATTAAAATGTCATTGGAAAATGCATAACAAAATAAATAAAAGCTACAGCACAACATAGATAATGTTAATTTGTTGTTTTCTAAGTTAATATTGACTCATTGAGGTCCATTTTTATTTGATTTTGATAGTTGCAGGGATTATCAATGGAACTATAAGAGAGTAGTTTGTCAAACCCTTTCCAGTTACAGTTGTAGTATTGGTGTGATTATTCTTTCCAGAGCAAGAGGAAGAAAAGGAAAGACAGGAAATATTCAGGGTGGGACAGGGAGAATACAGTGGATGACCAGAGGGATATGAAGCATGGTCTGGGATTGGTTAGATATCAAATATTTTCCCCCATTAACCTACACTATCCTACAAATTCACACATTCTCTTTTGGAAGGAATATATGTGAAGGGAACTCTTATGGAAATATACCTCAAATCTCTGATTCTGCTGTTGCCTTCTGATGATGTCATCATGTTGCTCCAGCTGGTCTGCTTCCTGCTAGTCTCATGCAATTTTTACCAAGCATGAAGGTGTGGAATTCAATCTCCATCACTCATTGTTCCTTGCTGGTCCCCTGGCTGTTGCTGGGTAACTGCCAGCCCTAGCTTCATTGGGCATGAAGTTGGGGAGCTTTCCATTGCTTTCAGTTCCTAAATTTATTTGGAGTCTTCAGATGACATGCCATTTCTTCTCCCATAAGAGGAAGAATGAACTTGTCATTTCTCTTTAGCTTAAATACTAAACAAGTAGCCCACAGGCTTAAAACAGAAAATTAGGGCCCTCATACATGCAGTCATTAAATTGAATTAGGGGGTCTGGAGTGTGTATGTGGGTGTGTGGGGTAATCTAGATTTTGCCTTTCATAAGAAGAGTCTATTATTAAAAAAAAAAACCTTGGTAATAATTGGACTTTTTTCTCTAATAGGAAAGTCCTTTCCCTAGCAACCAACATCTTTGTAACATAGAATAGTTAGTCAAAATAAACAATTAAGACAGTTAAATGGCACAGTGGGTAAAGAGCCAAGCCTGTAGTCTACCTGAGTTCAAATCTAGCCTCAGACACTTAACTAGCTTTGTTAACCTGGACAAGTCACTTAACCCTGTTTACCTAAGTTTCCTCATCTGTAAAATGAGCTGGAGAAGGAAATGGCAAACGACTCCAGTATCTTTGTCAAGTATCTCTATCTGAAGTTTCTTATGGAATTTGAGGTTGAAAGTCCTTGAAACTTCTTTCTTAATGTCCAGTTGCCAAACCCCATTCATTCAGCCTCGTTTTAGGGGTTGACTTTCCAACAATCCATCAAGAGCTATCTGGGTCTGAGGAGTACCAGGATTTTAATCCTGAGATTTCCTTAATGTTCAATACAAATGATTGGAATAGAGAAAGCCATTGGAAATGACAGGAAGTAGGATTGTTGTATTCTTTTTTTCTTGCCTCATTTTTGCCTTTATTATATTTATATGAATAGGCAAAAAAACTTTTCCAAACTTTGGAACACACCCAAGACATGCCTCATGGAAGAGCATGAAGAAAACACTTTGTAAACATTAAATCACTATCTAAATGTTAAAATATTATTTTTACCCATTTTGAATGGATTCTAGAATTCACACAGATTATTGGTTTCATTAAGAAGTTATTTGGAAGATAAATATACCTCATTTGGCCTCAGCTCCCACTTTAGACTCGATGGTAAGATTCAAAATTATCTAAAATCAATCAACTCATTTTATTAATAGAGTAGAACAAGAAACAAGCATTTTAAATGAAGTATTTCATCAGGATTCAGACAGTTCATAAATGAATAGAAAAAACAATCCTCAAAGGATTACAACTTAATCCTTCCTAATGTCTACTAATTTCCCAGAAAATCAGGGTGGGGAAGATTCAAGGAAATGATCAAAGAAAGATTTCTGTATTAAAATAAGGAAACTGTCTCTGGATGAGATGGCAATCATGGCAAATCTCTCAGTTTGATTTTGGAAGCTTTATAGGAAGGCTGCATCAGTGTTGGACTTGTTCTGGAATGAAATGATACTAACAGACTTCATATGGAGTTAGCAGGAGACCACGTCCCCTGACTTCAGGCTGTTCTGTAAAAATTCCCTGCCCTTGAGTGATATGGAATACCTTATTCCATGGGTGTGAGGAAGAGGAGGATTTCTGGGGTCCTAGATATTGAATCCCCATCTTTGCTCTTTTTTCTCCAACTCTACCCCCCAGTACATATCTCATAAGATGTCAATCTTGGAACTTCCATCAAGCATCCTGGTAGTCAGAAGAGAAATACAGCCTGACATGTCCTTAGATAATGGTGGTGAAGAGCAGATCAATTACAACCCTTTGTATCCACTTGTTTGACAGCTTGAATCACCTACTGAGATTATCCCTGCATGTCTAATTCTGAATTAATTGTTACAAGATCTAGAGTCTTGGTTGTTATTCCATTCACCAGTCTGAGCCCTGTTGAGCAATCTTACAAACTTGAATTTTAGGACCCTAAAACGGAAGATTCAGATAATTATTTACACCGTTAATTGAAAAATAGGGACTTTTTATCATGGAGCTGCCCTTTTGTATGCCCTTGGCAGTGGAAGGGCTGCTTGGATAGTATTTATGTCTTCCTTCTTCAAAAGCCATGTGCCAGTGAGCCTAGCATGATGCCTGACACATAGTAGGCATTTAATAAACATTTATTGAATTAAATTGAATTGAATGTGGGAGCAGAAAGGCAGCCTTTCTCATTCAAAGGACCTTTGATCCAAAAACCTTCCACTAAGACTTGAGCAAGCCGAAATGTAAGGGAAAGTAGAATTCTGAATTTTGACCTGATGTGAGCACATCATCTGCTTTCTGATAGACCTGTTTCCAAAACCGAAGGCAAAGCCAGTTATTCTTATTTTCATTCTTACGCTGGAATTTTTCTTCTGCAGGAAGTATACTTTCATCAGATCCTTGTTGGTAACTGTGCTCAGGCAACACAGCATGACTCCAAGGATATAGTGCATTCCATAGTTCCACTCTTTTTTTCCGCTATTAAGTTCTGAGATAGGAGCTCAGGTGTTTGTTTTTATCTACTACTACTACTTCTTTCTGCCCTGGGCTCCATACAATGGGGGAAATGCACACTGTTCCAGAGCTCTTGTCTGTCTTGCCTGACTGAATCTCTTCTTTCAGATTTCATCCTCAGAATCATCTGGACTAATTTTGTCTAGTCCAGATCCCAGATCAAACTTCAGGTTTCTAAGCAAAAACATACCTATTCAAAGGATTCTGAAACCAGACATGTATCTGGAAGGGACCCCAGAAACCATCTAGTTGAATTCCTTCATTTTACAATTGAGAAAATGGAGACCAACTAAGTTAAATCTCCAGCCCAGGGTCATATAGATAAAGTATCCAGTGACACGTTTTGAATCTACATCTAATTACTAAGTCCATATTGTTCAGGACACAAAACAAAGTCAAATGTCTATTATAAGCAATCCTGGCTTCAGAGGAAAGACAAGGATATGTACCATTCTCCTTTGATCAGGAAAGTGGGGGCTTGTGGAAATATTATATACACTGTTAGATATAGTTATTGTGTTCATTGCTATTGCTTGCCTTCTTAAACCATTGTTTTAAGGGCCTGATCAATGTGAGGGAGAGGAAGGAAAAGGGGTATATCTGAAAATATCTTTAATGCAAAACAGTGCTATCAATAAAATTCAAATAGTAATAGATTTTGCAGATCATATATTGATTTAGAAAACAAATTAACATCATGTTTTATTATAAATATATGTTATATTATTGTTCTGTGAAAAACGACCAGCAGGATGATTTCAGAGAGGCCTGGAGAGACTTGCATGAACTGATGCTGAGTGAAATGAGCAGAACCAGGAGAACATTATGCATGGCAACAACAATACTATATGATGATCAGTTCTGATGGACACGGCTCTCTTCAACAATGAAATGTTTCAAACCAGTTCCAACTGTTCGATGAAGAAAGCCATATACACCCAGAGAGAGGGATATGAAATGTGAACCACAACATAACATTTTCATACTCTCTATTGATGTTTGCTTGCATCATGTTTCCTTTCTCTGATTTTTCTTTCTTATAGATAGGATTTTTCTTGCACAACAATGATAAGTGTGGAAATATGTATACATATATTGGATTTGTCAAGTATTTTAACATAATTAACATGTAGTGGATATTCTGCCATCTAGGGGAGGGGTGGGGAGTTGTGGGGAAAAATCTGTAACAGAAAACTATGTAAGGGTTAATGTTGAAGAATTACCCATACATATGTTTTGCAAATAAAAAGTTTTAATAAATAAAATAAATAAATAATGTTACATTTATATAATTTATTTATTAATTATTTTGTTAAACAATTCTCAATAACATTTTAATCTGGTTCAGGCTACACTAGGAAGTGTTTTGGTTTGCATATGACTTCAAGCTTGATACTTCTGATGTAAAAGATGCCTGAAGTTTAGAGGTATGGTAGATAGAGTGCTAGACCTGCAGTCAATAAGATGGGTTCAAATCCTGCTTCAGTCACTTCCTAGTTCTGAGATCTATGAAAAGTAACAATCTCTTTGGGGCTCAATTTGTTCATCTATAAACTGAGGGATCAGACTCAATGACCTCTAAGTTCTCCAACTTTAAAATTGAAATCCTATGAAAAGTGAAAGCCATCAACAAAAGAAGTGTACTCCTTCTCCATCTTCTAGACTAAAAAAAACATGTAATTATCTGATCTTCCAAATTTTTCCCTTGGGTTTTAAGCTATAAGAATATTGTGGTCAAAAGTTTGCTGGTAAATTTTTGACAACTGATTCTTTGTAATGAAAATATACACATGATATACTTTTAAGTTTAATATGTGTTGACATTTTCTCCATCATTTTTTTAAGTTTAGACAATCAACAAAACTTCAAATAAAGCTCTGATTTATAGCATTTGTTGATTTCCTAGGAGTGAATTTCCACACTGAAAATTTAGCAATAAGTTATTGAATGCTGATTCCAGCATATGGATGAATTATAGGCAGCTCTTTTATCACTTAGGCACTAACTCTGTGCTAGGCACTTTGCTAGGTAATGGGGTTGCAGATGCAAAGATGAAACCATTCCTACTCTAAGTAGTTTACATTCTCTTAATGCTTTAGCCACTAAAACCTTTCTGTCTGCCTCTGTTTCTGTCTCTTTCTCAGTCTCAGTCCATTTCTGTCTCTGTCTCTCTCTGTCTCTCTATCTCTGTCTATCTGTCTTTCTCTCTCTTTCACACACACACCATATACCCTCACAACTCATACTCACACTCTTACCCATTATCTAGTCTTTCCATCCTTGTCTGCCTGAAGCAAATGCTATAGCTAGATTATAACAACTGGCCCAGTCCTTTGCTAGACTGCCATCATTTCTTTTCATGACATTCCCCATCTTGCTCCTAGCATGATTGTCTCTTCCCAGATTGACTTTTTTTTTGTTCTGATAATGAGTTCCCTGATCGACCTTCCTTGACTCCCAGTTCTTCATTCACTGTTTGACATGTTCATTTTGATAACCACTAGATAGATTCCATAAAAGTTAATCAGGTGAAAGCAACTTTTTCCATTTCTATTTGCCCATGTGGTTCTTGACATTAGCTAATTTGCCTTATGTTTCTGATCTCTATTTGCATAGGAACTTTCATTATTCTCTTTTACTGCTCCCTAAATACTTCAAATGTCACTTTATCTATGAAAGAATAGGTTTTAACACTTCTGACATTATTCAGGCTTGGCTCTTGGTGGGAATGAGGAACCTAGTTTGCTACAAACATCTTTCTTAGGTTCCTGTGGAGCAAGATAGGGACCAATATCTTCCTAGACTTCATGTGGTTACATCAGAGAGAATTTGAAACTCTTTCAGGGAACAGTTTCCCTACCAATAATGGCTGAATAAAGCACTATGAATGGAAATAGGCAGGTGAATCAAGGTCAGCTTGTGGAAGAACAAGAACTAGAAATCCCTGATTGGGATTCCCAATTCCATTACTGAATAGGTGTATAATGTTAGAGCAAAGTTCTCTGACCCCTCCCAGTTTTCTCATGTGTGTAAAAAGCTAATAATAATACAAATAGGAATGTTGTGTCATTCAAATGGAAAAAATGTTCATAGAATCATTTCAAAAACTATATGGAGTTATGCAAATAAAAGCTATCATTACTATAAATGAGAATGAGGAAAGCTCAACTAGGTTCTCAATCCTGGAGGACCCTGTAAGACCACCAACAGATCTAATAAAGTCATATATCTAAGAAGAGACCTCAAGACCCATCAAGTAAAGCCTCCTCAATTACACAAAGTCTGTCCTCAATATTTTAACCTGTATCCCACAAATAAACATATATGCCACCAGAATCTAGCTATAAAAATGGATTGAGTAGATGCTCAATAAAAGTTTATTGATTGATTTACTGATGCTTCAGTGAGTTAGGAAAAAAAGTGTCAAATATCAGTTTGGATAGTGGTATATTTGAGGTAAAGAAATTTTGATTGATTGAGAAGAAGGAATAGATGTGAAATAGGGATGGGAGTAGAGGTGAGGGAAGAAAGAGTCGCCAGCAAAGTGAGGTGAGAGAGACAGACACAGAAATACATATATAGAAACAGAAACAGAGAGAGAGGTGGGGGAAGAGAGAGAAAGAGAGAGAGAGATAGAGACAGGAGGAAGAAGAGGAGAGGGGTAAAAAGGAAGAGAAGGAGGAAGGGGGTGAGAGGGAGGGAGGGGAAGGGGAGAAAGGGAGGAGAGGGAAGGGAGAAGAGAGAGGGGGAAAGAAAGAGAAAAGGATGAGACAGAAGAGGGTAGGAGAGGAAAGGAGAGAAGGAGGAATAGATATGAAATAAGGATGGGAGTGGGAGTGGGGGAAGAGTCACCAGCAAAGTGAGGTGAGAGAGACAGACACAGAAACAGAGGGGGGGAAGAGAGAAAAGGGGGAGAGATAGAGAGGGGAGGAAGAAGAAAGGAGTAAAAAGGGAAAGGAGGAAGGGGGTGAGAGGGAGGGAGGGGAAGGGGAGAAAGGGAGGAGAAGAAAGGGAGGAGAGAGAGGGGGAAAGAAAAAGAGGGTAAGACAGGAAGAAGGTAGGAGAGGAAAGGAGAGGAGGAATAGATATGAAATAAGGATGGAAATGGAAGTGGGGGAAGAGTCACCAGCAAAGTGAGGTAAGAGAGACAGACACAGAGAGACAGAAACAAAGAGACAAAGTTAAGAGACAGAGAGAGACAGGAAGCTGGAGAAATGCTGTTGTTGTATAGGCTAGTCAAATTCTTGTAGGAAGTTATGTTTAGTTCAGTCAGGTTCAGAGACTTACCTAGAAATTTCCTATAATTCTAGAGGCTCAAAATTGCTGGAATACACTCCTTGAGGAGTTCTTAAAAGCTTCCTTGGTGAGAGAGGAGGTCTAGAAAGTATAGTAATTAAGCTTTCCTAGTTCAAGGCCACCCCTATCACTGTGTGAGTAGCTCAGAACAAAGAAGACAAATCCGTGAAACCTACAGTGTTAAACTGAATAGGACTTTCCAAAGTCCCTTATACTTAGGTTATTATTGTTATCATCATCATTATTTTTTCTTTTCTTGAAATGAGAATGCAGATCTTTGGCTCCAATGGTCTAGAACATTTATAACTTGTTCCATTTGGGGGTCAGGGATGGAGGGGCAGTTTGACCCTATTTGTTATGTTGCCTGTAATTTATGCAATCATTGATTCAAGAAATATTGAGTACATACTATGTAATAATAATGCTTTACACAGTGCAACAATAGCAATAAAAAGCCCTTCTATACACATATAACAATATAAAACACAATAATAACTCGTTTTAAGCATTTATGTAACATTTTAAGGTTTATGAAGCAGTCTACTCACATTCCTGTGAAGAAGGCAATATATTTTCATTCTCAGTTCCCATATGAAGAAATTAAAGGTTTGTCATATTAAATAACTTGCCCAAAGTCAGTTAGTAAATGTAAGAGGCATGAAGCAAATCTAGGTATCCTCATCCCAAATCCAGATTTTTATTTTTTACTATATCGCAATTTCTAGTCTAGTCACTGCAGGGAATACATCAATAAATTAAACTATACTAGTCCTCAAAATAATTATATATCTAGAAATCAAATAACTCAAGATAAAAAGCAATAAAGGATATATGAGAGAGACAACTAGGTGATGCACTGGACAAAGTGCTGGATTGGGAATCAAGCCTCAGGATGTCTGAATTCAAATCTTGCCTTAGATTTTTACTAGATGTGTGATTGTGAATAAATCACTTAACCTTTCAGCCTCAATTCTCTCTTCTCTAAAGTGAATATAATTTCCACACTTATCTCCAAAGATTGTTGTAAGGATTAAATGAGGATTAATGCTTGTAAAGTACTCTGCACACCTGCAAAGTGTTATAGAATTGCTGGTTATGATGATGGTGATGGTGCTGATGATAAGTACAAACAAAATCCTATGAGCTCTTCAAAAGCAGAACTATATAAAAGTAGGAATAAGGAAAAATTTCATGGAGGAAACAGCATTTTTGCTGGCTTCCAGTAGGCAATAATGGAGATTTTTTAGGTGGAGAGATGGGGAAATGGGAAATATGGGATATATTCATGGAACAACAAATTTTACTGTAACATAGGGCACATGGAGGAATGAAGGACAGAGCAATAGATTTGCAGTTAGGAGGAGTTAGGAGGACTTGGCCTATAGTTTTATCTCTGTTCTTCATTACCTGTATTGGAAACTTTGCTGGCACTCAGTTTCCTCACCTGTTAAATGAAGGTAATACTAAACTGGATGACTCTAAGCCTCTCTCTCAGCTCTAAATATATTAGTTTATGTTCCTACACAATTCTACATAAGATTAGCAAGAGAGATTAGAGTCACATGAAAGAAGGTCTTGAATTTCAGGTTCATAATATGATTCAATGAACATTGAGGAGCTAGGGAATGTTTTTGACAGAGAAATGACACAATCAGAGGTGTGCTTCCATGGTGGCTATGTGTCGAATAGATTAGGTTATGAAGTGGTGGGGAGAAGAGTCAAGTCCAGAAACTTCCAAATATCTAAGTGGAAGATAATAAGAGAATGAATTAAGGGGATGCTAGTGGAAATTTAAAGGAAGAGAGTCTTTGGGATTAAATAAGAAAAATAGCTCAAGATTAGTCAATTGAATGGTTCTTGGAAGCAATGGAGAACTTACAGTAAAAAATAAGTAAAAAAAATTTAGACTGCTTAATTGGAAGTATAGCTATTTTATAAACAGATATAAAGAAATTAAGATTAGAGGCAAAATAAAGGGAAAAGTTTTGAACCTTCTGAATTGCTTTCAGCAAAGGGAACTGGTAACTCTATGCCATGGCAAGGTGTGAATGCTCAGTTTGCAACTGGAAATGCTGGAAACGTTTTGTCTAGAAGTCAGGAAAGGGGTCAGGATTGGTGATTTACATATGGAGACATCGACATAAAATCCAAGTTTTATCTGAGGAGGGAACTTTGAGAACTGACTAAAGGAGAAGAGGATGGTGAATTTCATCTTCTACTCTTTATTCCTATTATACAATCTCCTGCTCTCTATAATTTTGCTAAGCTTTCAAACCACCACCACCATCATCCAGTAATCCTTCCTATAATACTGAACTATTTTTAAGGATTAACTCAAAACCCATCTCCTATTTAAGGTCTTTTCTGATCTCTCAGCTGCTGGTTCTCTTCCTCCTCTTTGTAATATAGTTGGAGAGAAGATACCAACCTGCCTCAGTAAAGGGGTTCTGAAAGTATATATTTAAGTCCTGATTTCTCAACTATGTTTTCTACTAAATTGTCTGTGTTCAAGTTGTTTCCTTCCCATCTCCCCTTCTCCTAGTAAAGTGTAAATTCCCTAAGATATGGCTTTGTTTCATTTTTTGGCTTTATCCCCTCTTAATTTCAGTGTTTTCCTTTTGTTAATTATTTCCTACTTATATTGTATAAAGCTTTCTTTGCATCTATTTGTTTGCATGTTGTTTCCTACATCAGATTGTAATTTCCTTGAATGCAGGGGCTGTTTTTCACCTCTTTTTGTACCCCTAGCACTTACCAGTGTCTCATACATACTAGGCACTTAAAAATGTTTATTGAATGAATTGAATTGAAAAATCCTAAGTTTTTCTAATTATGTGATGATGAACAAGTAGCTTATCTTCTGTAAGCCTCAGTTTCCCAGTTTGTAAAATGGGAATAGTAACAGCCCCCACTTTTCAGGATTATAAGGAACAAAAGGAATCACACATTTTAAATGCTTTACAAACTTTAGAATATGATGTAAATATTAATTATTATTACTGTTGTCAGAGTTTATGGAAAGTAGAAACACCTTGACTTATGTAATCTGAGAGTGAAAGAGATAGAGGTCATTTTGAGATTCTAAAAACAGTAGCAAAAGTTTTTCATAACTTCTGTAGCAGCTATTGACCACTTGCTTTGTGATAGAGAGTTAATAAGAAATCATATAAAATGTGCAATGGCACAGAGTGTGTTTCTCACCTCCACTATGTCATTGATCTGGAAGTACATGAAGTGTATTGGGATGAAGCTTCATAACTAAAGTAGCTTAGTTTGAGAGCTATTGTCCATTATGGGGAGCAGAGGGATGGAACTGGTCTTTGGGAAAGTCCTTCTGGAAGACCTTATGACTTCCACAGAAGAGAGAGTCCAAATGCTAATTCAGGACAGTAGGCAAGAGGTAATTTCTCCACATTCTTGAGCCATTATTATCCAACTAGGATGTCATTAGACAAATGCTATAGCTGAAAGATAAGATTTTTTTTAAAAAAAAAACAGGCTTTTAAGGATCAGAATATCAAATTGTTCAGAAAGAAAGAAAAACAATTGCTAAGTTGGGGCAAAAGAACTAAGGACAAAAAAGGAGAAGCTTATGTGATCAAATAAGGAAAAGTATCATTGGGAGTTGGAGGGAGTGACATTTTCCTAAGTCCACAGTTAGAGTCTAGAATGAGGAAGGCAAGCATGAGAAGAAAGTATTTATTTGAAGTAAGAAAATGAAAAACTCTTGTTTTATGTACCTGGAGCTGAAGTTAGAGAAGCAGAATTCTAGGAGAGTTGAGACAGCAACTACATTGCTGAATCCAAACTATGAGAAATCAATTTAGACTTGATTTAATACCAAACCCTGAGTAAAAAGAACTAGTTTAGGGCAGTGCAAAGGAGGCAGCTGATGAAAAAATTTGTTCTTAAATTCAAGGTGTTGTTTTTTTAAAATACAAGTTGTAAACATCTCCATTCATGTCATGTTTAAAAGTGAATTATTGAATTCTGAGTAGTCATATTTGAGCTATTCTTGGATTTAGGCTGAAAAAAAATAAAAGGTTCTAGTGAGACAGAAAAATGGAGGCAACCATTACAGAGATGTCCAGAGTGAAGCTGAGTGGCTTTATATAGACTCAATTTCTAAGGGACGTTCTGCTCCATGGAACCATATATTTTGGAAAAACAGGAGAAAAGAGGAACAATTCCTAGAGAACACCAAATTTCTGACCCTGAGAGTGAAAGTCTCAGGTGAAACTTTTCACATTGCTATGGAGGTCAAATTAATCAATCAATCTATAAGTATTTGTTCAATGTTTTCTAGAAGAACTTCTCTTCTTGAGTTCAAATATGACCTCAGATACTTAATAATTGTGTGACCCTGGACAAGTCATTTACTTCTGTTTCCCTTAGTTCCTCATCTGTAAAATGAACTGGAGAAGGAAATGGCAAACCACTGCAGTATCTTTTCTGAGAAAACTATAAATGGAGTCACAAAGAATTAGACCCAACTGAAAATCACATCATATGTTATGCACTATATTAGGCTTAGTCTAAGATTGATACAAAAACAGAAATGGAAAAATTCCTTCTCTTTAAAGAGCTGATATTCTATCAGAAGAGACACTATGTACCTATCTAAATTGTAGTGATCCCAGCAGAAATTCTGGTTGAGGTTATAGGCCAAAAAGACTTTGTATGAGATACACCCAAGATCAGATCTATTAGTCCTTTTGAATATTGAACTTTGGTTCAGGGCTCTGAGTTACAAAGAGAGGAATATATAGAATATAGGGTGGGTGAGACCTGGAAGTGATAGCTCAATTTCTCTACACTTTTTGGTTATACACACATGATGACAATTAGATGTCTTAGAAGTTCAGGAATAAGGCAAGACTCAAAAAAGATAAGTTTTGGCTCTTCATAGTTGACATGAAGAGTAAAGATGAATAAGATATAATAACTTCCCCCTTTAATTTATTATTCTCTCATTACTATAATTTTTCATTATACCTAGAACAATGCCTGGAACATAGTAGGAACTTAATAAAATGCTTATTTACTAATTGATTTATTAGGATAGTACAATGATGAAACCTTTAAAAAACACATATCAGTGATTCTTGGGGTCCATGAATTTATTTATTTTTGCTTTTTGATGAGGCAATTGAGGTTAAGTGACTTGCCACACAACTAGGGAATGTTAAGTGCCTGAGACCAGATTTGAACTCAGGTCCTCCTGACTTTAGGGCTGGTGCTCTATCCACTGCACCACCTAGCTGCCCCATTCATGAATTTATTTTAAAAAATATTTTGATTGACATTTTATTTGTTTTTTTAGTCACATCCAACTCATCTTGACTGACCTTGAGATTTTCTTTTTTTTAAATTGTTTTCTTCATTTTTCTGTTTATACATGTACATTAATTTTTTAATATACATTTTAATAAATCATGTTGGGAGAGAAAAATCAGAACAAAAGGGAAAAAACACACAAAAAAAAACAGAAGAAAAAGGGGAAAAAAGTGAACATTGCATGTGTTGATTTACATTCATTCTCCATGGTTTACTCTCTGAATGTAGATGGTGTTTTCTATCCAGACTTTATTGGGATTGCCTTGCATCACTGAACTCTTGAGAAGAACTAAGTCTTTGATAGTTGATTATCACACAGTCTTGTTGTTACTGTGTATAATGTATTCCTGGTCCTATTTGTTTCGCTCAGCATCAGTTTGTGTAACTATTTCCAGGTCTTTCTAAAATCAGTTTATTCCTCATTTTTCATAGAAGAACAATATTCCATTGATTTCATATGCCATAACTTATTCAGCCATCCCCCAATTGATGGACATCTACTCACTTTCCAATTCTTTGCCACCACAAAAATAGCTGCTACACACATTTTTGCACCCATGGGTTCTATTTCCTCCTTGTGTCCTCTTTTTAATGATAATATAGCTGACATGCAGGAAAATCTACTTCAGATTTTCTGTCTGCCATTTCCTTCTCTAGCTCATTTTACAGATGGGGAAACTGAGGCAAATAGGATTGAGTGACTTGCCAAGAATCACACAACTAGTAAGTATCTGGGACCAGATTTAAACTCAGGAGGATGAATCCTCCTGACTCCAGGTCCAGAGTTCTATCTTTTGTACCACTTGTATTTCAACATAATTGATTTTTCTTTGAAATCCTATAGATTTCAGTTCATAAACTTAAAAATATTATTCTGAGAAGAGATCCATAGGTTTCACAAGAACACTAATGGAGTTCATGACCCACAAAAAAAATTAAGAACTGCTATTTTTAGAGGTCAGGAGAAGAAAGAAGGGAAGAGGATTTTGTTTTGTTTTTTGTTTTTTTCAGAAGATGAAGCTACATAATAGGAAATCCAGCCCAGAGGGGCCATGTGATGGTAGTGGAAATAAAACAAACAGTAGAAAGTGCTAGTGAGACATCTCTTAGGATACCATGGTTAGAGAAAACTGGAACCGTGCAGGGTGGTAGGTCTGAGACATCACACAAACCCATCAACAGCCAAATTCCAGCACAGCCAATTTACCTCGAAGCCAAGGTGTATTTATATCCATGGAAGAGATCCCTGCTGTTTGAATACATCTGTTTTGATTTGGTTCACAAGCTATGTATTCTTCTAGCAGCTGTACTCCTTCACTGGGCTCCCTTTATTCCCCTATCAGACACCTATTTAGACAGGCTTTACTGACTCCCTGTACTTGTTTAGCTTTGAAGAGAAGAAAATGGGATTTTTTTAAGAGTCCCCTTTCTCTGGCAGGTGGTTTGTGGGCCAGGGGGAGGAGTTGAGGAGCTTACACCCTAATGAGTAGTTACTAGTCTTTCCCCATCTTTATTCCTCCTTCTCATTACTCTACTGACAGCTCTGGGCCCCCTGGGGAAAAGTGAGAATGTAAGAACAATTGAGATTCTCAGCTTCAAGGTCCCCACAGTGGTGTCCAATAATCTAGCAACTGTGTCTGGCTCAGCAGCCCTCCTTTAGCCATTACAGGATGGTCTATTGGCAAGTGGGAATCATCGGGGGCGCAGATATTCAAGTGAAAGATTTAAATCAGTTGGCAGGTACTTCTGTCCCCTCTCAGCAAGCATGTCTGTGTGTATACACGTGGACATATACAAGATAGGGCATTTTAAACTTTTAGTTTTTCTGTTGGAAATAGAAGTATTCAGAAGTCTAAGGTTTTCCAGAAAGTATAAAATTGTAAGTCAGAAAAACCTCAAGAGAAAAGGGGGTTCACTTTAACTCTCTCAAGCACTAAAGCTTCATCCAACCTCTGGAAAAAAACAGATCAGAAAAAAACAATTTTTTCTAATTTGTTTCAGATGATCTGGAAATTTGGTCTAATCGAATTTTGGTTTATCATAACCTGAGTCACATTTCTAAGTCTGCATTCCAAGATAACTAGGTAAATAGAGTTTAATTAAAGAATAATTTGCTTTATCAAGTTAAAGAACAGATGGAAATAAAGACATATCCCATTTATTGTGCTTCACTTTTGCAGATATTGTGAGGGGGTACAGTTTGTTTTTGTTTGTTTGTTTTACAAATTGAAAGTTTGTGATTACCCTGTGTCAAGCAAATCTATTGGTACCATTTTTCCAATTGCATGTGCTCACATCATGTCTCTGTCACATTTCTATAATTCTCATATTTCAAACTTTTTCATTATTATTATATGTTATGTAAACTCTTACCAGTTACTCTGATCAATAACATCTGTAATTGTTCTGAGGCCCATAGAAGATGATTAATTAATTGATAAATATTGTCTGTATACTGACAGCTCCACCATCCAGCAGTTCCCTGTCCCTGTCCCTCTCCTTGAGTTTATCTGTTTCCTGAGCAACAGCAATATTGAAGTTAATCCAATTAACAACGTTACAATGACCCCTAATGAAAGAAAGAATCAATCACTGAGGCAAACATCATTTTAAGAAATTGCCACAGCAACTCCAACCTTCAGTAACCACCACCCTAATCAGTCATCAGTCATCAACAGCTAGGAAAGATACTCCATCAGCAAAAAGATTCTATCTCACTGAAGGCTCAGATGATGGCTAGAATTTTTTTGCAAGAAAGTATTTTTAAATTAAGGTATGTACTTTTAAAAGACATAATACCATTGAACACTTAATAGACTATATTAAAGTGTAAATGTAACCTTTATATGTGCTGGAAAACCAAAAAATTCTTGTTACTCACTTTATTGCAATTTTAACTTTATTGTAGTGGTCTGGAACTGAACTCACAATATCTCTGAGGTGTGCCTATATATGAGAATAAATATTTTCTTATTGCCTATTTCATCCAGCTCATGTAACCTGGGTCTTAATCACTTACCCTTTCTGTTCCTTATTTTTGTTCTCTGTAGTTTGGGGAATGACATCAATTTAACACAATAATTTAGGAAATCAGTAAGATTATCCTCTATACAACATTTTTCTCAAAATAAAAAGGTATTTTAGGTAAAGGGTATTTGTAATACTTTTACTTTGTATGGAATTTTGTGCCTTAGAACTCAGGCAAAAGCAAAAACATTAAATAGGAAAAATATGTCAGGCCTTCATATATTTCAAAAATAAGTCAACTTCCATGGAACTTAAGGAATAAGGATTTTATTTTAATTTTTTATTTAAAAAAATAGAAAAAAGAAAAACAGAAAAGGAAAACAAAACAAAACAAAAAATTGTCATGTGCCCAGCAGAATATCAGGGAGGATTAAAAATATATAACAATAAATCACCATTTAAAGAAAGGATATATAATAGTAGAAGAAATTATATTCACAAGTGTCCATCTTTTCTTGGCTTCCTTGTAAAACATTCTTTTGTTCTCTGCACCCTTTCCTTACTTTATTCTTTTTTTCCCTTTTCATCCCCCCACTGCCCCCAAGTTGGTTATGGTTAAGCACAGATATATTTATATAGATATATACATATACACATGCCCCCTCATATATATATAAATGCATATTCACACCCTTCCACAAATCCATACACATATATGTATATTTATATACACACATAGAGCAACATGCATACATATCAATATATGTTCAGACACCTATATCTATTATATATACACACATTTATCCATATGTAAACATGCATCTAAAATAATATTAGTATAATTGATACATAATGTAGATTTCTCTCTTGATCGAATCTTTAACTTTGTCTAAGATTATTTTTTTCCTAAATTCCTTGTTGTAATGTTTGTGTATATATCTTTTTTCCTATCCCTGCTAATTCTTCTGCTTTAATTCTGCTCCTTAATTTGTCTTGCTATTATTTAAATCTCTCCCCCCAACCCATGGATCTCTCCTTTGTCTTCTTCTTCCTCCACCTTTTGCTTCCCCCTTTCTCCTTATTTCTTTATAGGTTTTGGAGGGTGCTATATTCTTCATGGGATATGTGCTGTTGCCCATTTCACTCATTCCTGATATGAGTAGGTTTTCAGAACTATGGGTTCTCCTCCTATAATGCCTCTGGGTTTTTCTTCTTCTGCACCTCATTTGGGTAACATAGTATTTTTACCTTTTCCTGGTAAGTTTAGAGTAAGTTCATAATCAACTCTACCTCAATTTTTCTTTTGAGATACCCAATTACTGATATCAATCTTAAACATGTTATACATTTTCATATAAAAAACCATAATTTGTCAATGTTCCTTGAAATCGATCTTTGATATTGACTCATATATTAAATTTTCTATTAGGTTTGGATTTGGTTCAAAGAAAGTCCTGAAAATCTGCAAGTTCATTGAATATCCATTTTTTTCATTCAATATTATGGATAATTTCACTGCATATGATAGTTTTGGCTGCAGGCCTAGTTCTTTTTATTGCTGGCATATATGATTCCAAGACCTGTAGTCTTTTATTATGGCTGCTGCTGAGTCCTGTACAATTATATTTGTAGCTCCAGCATATTTGAATTATTTTTTTCTTGTTTCTTGCAAAATTTTCTTTTTGATCTGGGGGTTTCAAAATTTGGCAATAATATTCCTCTGTGTTTTCCACAAAAGATCTATTTCAAGTGGTGATTGATGCATTTTTTCTATTTCTACTTTCCCCTTTTATTCTATCATTCTAAGACAATTTTCTTCATCTGAAAATTGTCTGTTCATATCTTTTGACCATTTATCCATTGGAGAATGGCTTGAATTCTTATATATTTGAGTCAATTCTCGATATATTTTAGAAATGAGGCCTTTATCAGAACCTTTGGATGTAAAAATATTTTCCCAGTTTACTGCTACCCTTCTAATCTTGTCTGCATTCATTTTGTTTGTACAAAAACTTTTTAACTTGATATAGTCAAACTTATCTATTTTGTGATTAATGAT